>OZ017740.1:134193595-134466095 GCA_963969285.1 Odontomyia ornata
ACAGCTGAACAAAGTCATCTTACTGGAAGCCATTAGAACTTGCCCCTAGATCATACCTGGTCTTCATACGGTCAGTGGCCGATTCGATGTGTTTGGTTCTACTGTTGTCTGATGTATCTGGTTCTACCGTTGCCTTTGCTCACTTGCGTACTCCGAGATCGTTTGGGGTTTCTCAGGGGGTGTTCCGAACTTTATATCAACCGGCAGATGAATAATCTTTCCAAAAATGACTTTGCCTAGGGCTTGGCTCGTCAATGTGTATTTGCCAGCTCTTTTCGCTATCAAGAATAATGGGATGTGCCGATTTGAGTCCTTTTGATTCTCGTCAACTATCTTGACCAGGTGTTTACTGAGTATGCCGTTGACACGTTCGACCATTCCATTAGATTGGGGGTACAGCGGAGTTGTCTTCTTTTTCCGTATTCCCAGCAGCTCGCATATTTTCCCAAAAACCAGTAACTCGAAGTTTCGGCCTTGATCCGAATGTAGTTCGCAAGGTATGGTTATCGATTTATCGATAGTGCCCTCAGACCGGGGAACCAAACGCGTCCCCAGGGTTGCGGATACGGGAAGCCCTTTCTCGAAAGGTTCGCTGCGAATAACCAATAAGCAGCTGCGGACAATGGTCGGCAGTGAAGAGAGAGTCTCAGGACAAATACCTGAGTGTCAATGATCTTCACTGTGACATGACGAAATATATGGCGTCATCAATTGTCCATATATCCTGGCAGTAGGTAAAATGCTATGGGAACGAAAACCCAGACAGAAAACCAAATCATGCAGGTCCACAAGGGAAACCAAATTACGGTGCAGGGGGTCGGATCCCCAGTACCGGCGGCAGAGTGTAGTGAGCGAGCAGGCTCCCGGCCGTCGTCATCCAGCGACTGCAATGTTATAGAAGTGGTGAACTTGGCTTCTGTAACAGATATAACTACAAGCAAACAGGACGCTAGCACGGAGAACCCTTTCAGGCAAAAACCGCTGTTGGCAAGAACACCGCTAAAACAAGTTACCGATTGCGGGGGTAGGCAGCGAACCCCAGAAACACTGGCAAAGTCAACATCACAGGTTCAATCATCGGAGACAGACCACAGACGGACTAACGAACGAAAGAAGGCAGAGTGCGTTGTGCAACCTGGCATCATTGCGGCCTTTGGGTGCAGTAGAAGGACTATGCGCACCCGGAGCGTCCAGTGCAAGACGTACACAATCCGGATCAAGCTGCGACACCAACAGAGGCCAGTGTAAGACTGGAGGAGGGAGAAGTTTTGCCGTTGGACGACGCCACTTCAAACGCGACCCAAGCGATAGAAGCAAAAGGGCTAAGAAACGGGGGCCTCTCCCAAGAGGTGGCACCAAATAACACAATCGCCCTTGACCGCGCCGAAGAGGAGCGGCTTACTCGGAAAGCGGGGACTATCGTCAAACAACTGAGGGCTGTCTGCGAAGTGCACAAAAACATAGGCAAGAGTGTCAAGAATGGCATTCTTGAACTGGAGGAGCTTTTTGGCCGCATAACGCACTACAGGCGGAGGTGGCTTGCAACCGAAAAGCATCAAAAAGGCACGCTCTCTCTCGAAGCATCAGTGGGTCCTAGCAGCAGCAAAAGAATGGCCGGTAGCCCAATTGAAGGCGACCGTGAGAAAAGGAGGAAGGACGAGACCAGAAACGAAGTTGACACTCCAGGCGAGGAGTTTCATGTGGTGCAAAACAAGGCAGCGAAAAAAGCGGCCAAAAAGCTACTCCTAGAAAAAACAGACAAAGAGCTCAACCACGAAAAGAACAAAGAACCCCCCGATATACCGCAGAAAAAAAAAGCAAACCGCGGCGCAAACCCTTGCGAAAGGCACTGCTTATTAAACCCACTAAGGGCCGAACCTACACAGATGTCCTCGGTGAAATTAAAGGAGCGGTCAAGCCAGACGACACCAAAACTGCCATAAAAGCAGTTCGACCAACCCGGACCGGTGGCCTGCTGGTGGGATTCGGGCCAGAGGCCACAAACAAAGATGCATTTCGTGACGCGGTTCAAAAGGTTCTTGCAGATGCGGCAACGGTTGCCTCGCTCGAACCAATGGCCACCCTGGAAATCAGGGACCTCGACTGCGTCACGGACAAAGCTGAAGTAGAGGATGCCATCAGGAGGAAGTTCCCCAGCTTAAGTGAAGTCAAGGCAAGATTGACACGTGAAAACACAAGGGGGTAACGCATGGCTATTGTCGAACTAGCTGATAAAGACGCCCAGCGAATCCTGGCGAAGGGCAAAATTAAGATAGGTTGGGTGATCTGCAGGATACGGAGAAGAGCGATCCCTATCCACTGCTTCAGATGCTTCGAATACGGACACACCGCGTACGGCTGTAGGGGACCCGACAGGAGATCTTGTCTGACGCCTAACGAGGCAATGCGATCTTTTTGAACCAAACTCGATGCCCTGGATGACGCTGTCTCGAACACAGAGGGCCACATGCTGGTCGGGGGAGACTTCAACGCTAGAGCCATTGAATGGGGTATGCCACAATCCGACTCAAGGGGAAAGCAAATCTTGGACATGGCGGCCAGAACAGCGCTTTTTGTCCTAAATACTGGTAACAATCCTACTTTCCGCCGCTGGGGTTGCGTAGGAACCATACCCGATGTGACACTCGCTTCGGAGTCCCTGGTACCTAGAGTACACAACTGGCGAGTACTAGAGGACTACTCGGCTAGTGATCACCAGTATATAGCGGTTGAGATTCACGTTAGTGCCACTCTGCGTGCATATGCCCAAACTTCAATCCTCGGATGGAGGACTGGGAGGATGGACGTTGAGGGGTTCGCTGACACGCTTACGGCAGGCGCACCGTTGCTGGGAGCTCCGCAAGGGAGTGGAGGGCCTACAGCCACGGACTTGGGGAACTCAACTATGAGTACCATCATAGCTGCTTGCGAGTCTTCCATGCCCCGTCGGAGACCCCGACACGGTAAGCCTCCAGTATACTGGTGGTCAAACGAGATCGCCGAACAAAGAAGCGAGTGTCACAAACTTTGGCGAGAGGCCCAGCGGGCGCGAACGCGGGAGGAGGCAGACACTAGGCTAGCAGCATACAGGTCCAGCAGGATATATCTTCGCAGGCTTATTAACAAGAGCAAGGCCCGATGCTGGCAAGACCTCGTGGACGATGTAAATAGGGATCCGTGGAGCCTTGCCTACAAGCTGGTCATGGGGAAACTTGGTGCCCTACGGAAGCCTTGTATACATGACGCGGAAAAGATGGACGCGATAGTGCGGGGACTCTTCCCCACCCATCTCGTCCGTGTTGACGCTGTCCATGGTGAAACAGCAGTCGAGTGCCCACTCTTCACACAGCTGGAACTGGAAGAGGCAGTCCTCTCCCTGAAAGCGAGGAAGGCTCCAGGTCCAGATGGTATTCCAGCTGAGGTTTTGCAGCTTGTCTATCACCATTGTCCTAACTTGCTGCTCAGCACATTCAACGCTTGCCTACGGGACGGGGCTTTCCCGGTACGATGGAAGGTTTCGAGGCTCGTGCTGGTCAGCATGTAAATTACATCGGGTGTTGCCCAGGGATCTATCCATGGTCCGGACCTGTGGAACGTGTCTTACGACGGGCTACTGAGACTTGAGATGCCAGATGAGTCGCGCTTGGTCGGTTATGTGGATGATGTTGCGGCTCTGGTCGCCGGACGCACCGTTGAACTAGCCGAACTTAGGCTAGGTATGCTAATGCGCCGAGTGAGGGACTGGATGACTGCTCGCGGGCTCAGTTTAGCACAGGAGAAAACCGAAGTGGTCATCTTGACAAAAAAGAGAATCCCTAGAGTAAGGATGCTCAGTATTGGAGATATACAAATCGAATCAAAGCCAGCGGTGAAGTACCTGGGGCTACTGATCGACTCGAAGATGAGTTTCTCTGAGCAAATCAGGGCAACGGCTGAGAAGGCTGCTTCGGGAGTATCGGCCCTGAGTCCAACGTAGGGGGACCCAGCCCATCAAGAAGACGCCTCTTGATGAGTGCTGTAGGGTCAGTGCTACTGTACGGAGCAGAGGTATGGGGCGACGCTCTCAGCAAGGAGGTATACCGAAAACGATTGGCATAGGTACAGAGAAGAGGAGCACTGAGAATTGCATCTTCGTATCCAACAGTCTCCGACTCGGCGGTGAGAGTGATTGCAGGCGTGGCACCTGTCGCCCTCCTTGTTAGAGAGCGCCGCGCTATTTACCTGCGCCAAAGCGAGGATGCAAGGGAGATGGTTGTCCGCGAGGAGAGACAACGCTCGCTCAACGATTGGCAGCAGTCTTGGAGGAATTGCACGAAGGGAAGATGGACTGCGCGCCTCATCCCGGATGTGAGACCGTGGCTAAATCGAAGGCATGGTGAGACTGACTTCTGTCTGACCCAGCTTTTGAGCGGGCACGGGTGTTTTCAGTCTTACCTGCACAAGATCGGTAAGTCACGGTCTCCCGATTGTCGGTTTTGCCCAAGAGAGGAGGACAATGCCTGTCACACATTTTTTGCGTGTACCAAATGGGCCAGGATGCGAAGGGAACTCTACAGGGAGACGGGAGAGCTCACCCCGGATAATATAGTTGCGGTGATGCTCGAATCGGTTGACAAATGGAACCAGGTGGCACATTATGCTCGGGCAGTCCTAAAAGATAAAAGGGACTCGCAGCAGCCGTAGGTACTGGGGCTAGGGGATCGCTCTTCTGGAATTTCCTCTTCCCCTCTCCCCTCCCGCTAGGAAAGGGACTCCTCAGCTTGAAGGCGCTCCACGGCGTAACAAAACGAGACCTGGCCCGAAGTAATGTGTCAAACGGTTCCAGGCTAGGTTCTCAGATTGAAAGGGGAGGTGTTTAGTGGGTAGTCCAAGGGTATCCTCCATGGGAGTCCCACACTGCCAGACTCGGCGGGCGTAAACGCCTTCACCTCCTGACCACAAAAAAAAAGGTCGGCTACAACCAGCGTGTATCGATTTACCCATTCGGATTCAGGAAAGGGTCCTGCGATATCAACAGCAATCCTTTCAAACGGTACCCCACGTTATAGGTTTGCATTTGTCCTCTCAGTCGTCGCTTTGGACCTTTGACGGAAGCGCAAATTGTGCATCTACGATACGAGCCCTTAATGCCTTCTTGAGCGTGGAGCCAGCAGAACCTTTCCCGTGATTCGCTAAGGTCTTGATAGCACCAAGATGGCCTCCCGAGGATCCTTCGTGCACATCACTAACCACATCGTGAGTTCGGCTTTTGGGGACTCTAGTTTGCATCCTATAGGAGCTGCCATCCGCTGTTACCCATTTCCGATTGAGTACGCCACCCTCCACCTGGAGGAAGTTCTATTGCGCCCAATAGCTTTTAATGGTTTTGCCATGCATCAAGATTTCCTTCCGATCAGGTCACCCAGTTGTCTCCTTCCATACGAGCAGTAGTGCGATTCCTTCGTCGGCTATCTGGGCATTTCAAATCTCCGCCAATCACCAACCTTTATCTGAATCCACCGTTTCCTCAATCCGTCGGCAATGCTTGCAGTTAGCTGGACATGGGCGAGATAGGACGTCAGCATTTCCATGAACTCCGCCCTTCCGATGAACAATATTGTAATCGTTTGATTGCAATCTTTCGATCCATCTCGCAACTTATCCCTCGGGGTTTTTGAAGTTAAGCAGCCATCTCAGCAATGCAGAGTCCGTTTGAAGAGCAAATTTTTGGCCGTATAGGTACTTATGAAACTGCCTGGTTACCTCTATTGTAGCCAATAGCTCCTTTCTGGTCACGTAGTAGTTCCTCTCACTTTTTGAGAGAACTCGACGGTAATACGGGAGGACACTTTCTTCGCCATCGATCTGCTGGGAAAGTACAGCTCCAATCCCGCCGTTGTTTAGATTGGTGTCAACTACGAACATTTTTCCAGGTTTAGGGTTATGCCAGCACGGGAGATTCACACAGCTTATCCTTCAAGTTCTCAAAGGCTGCCTGGCATTGTTCATTCTAGACAAACGGACGATTTTTTGCGGTTAGCTGATAGAAACACTTAGCTATTTTAGCAAAGTGTTTGAAAAATCATCGATAGTATGTCGCCAGACCCAGAAAATTTCATAGTTGGCACTGTTTATTTGGTTCTGGCCAGCTTTTCATGGCTTCAATTTTTTCAGGATCTGTTTTGATCCTTTCTGCTGATAGAATGTGTCCAAGGTACTTTACTTCAGCTGCGAAAAAGGGTACACTTGTTGGGACTAAGCTTCAAATTTGCCAGTCGCAATCGAGAGAAAACCTCTTCTAAGTTCCGCACATTCCCTTCGAATGTTCTCCCGATAACAATGATGTCATCTAGGTACACCAAGCAGGTTTTCCAGTTTAGGCCTCGTAGCACGTATTCTTTCAGGCGTTCGAAGGTGGCTGAAGCATTGCAAAGCCCAAATGGCATCACCACAAACTACCATAATCCAGTCCCAACTAAAAATGCGGTCTTCTCTCGGTCCTTCTTGTCGATTTCTGCCCGCCAGTAGCCACTCTTAAGATAGAGTGTAGAAAACCATTTTACGTCGGCTAAAGTGTGGATGATGTTGTCGATGCGTGAAAGCGGGTAACTATCTTTCTTAGTGCCGCTGTTAAGCTACCTATAGTCAACACAAAAATGAGTGCTATCATCCTTTTTCTTCACTAGAACTACTGACGCGGCCCATCGACTTACAGAAGGCTCGATAACACTTTGTTTTTCCATGTCCCAGTTCAGTGCGCTCACTTTTCCTTGTTTGGCTATAGGAAGACATCTCGGTGCTTGTCGAATTGGCTTGGCCCCCTGTGAATCTATGACGTGAGTTACTATACTCGTTTGGCCTTGGTCATCCGGGCTTGTTGAGAAGATGTCACTGTACTTGGTGACCAGATCAGAGGCTTGCTTTAGTTTAGTCTGCTTCAATACTGCAGACGTGAGTTCGTAGGCTTTGTCTGGGTCTTGCCTCTTTTTCCAATGATGGTCGTGAGTAGCTTCCAAAGAGGTGATGGTGGAAACAAGCTGGCAGCTGGCAATGACTTCTCCCGCTTTGATGCTCGTGGTTGAGTCTGCGGTGTTAAGGACTCTAACCACCACGTATCCGTTCCTTATAGATGTTACAAGGCTTCCTCTTACAATCAAACCGCGTGACGCCGACCTTTTCGTTGGCTCTATCAGATAAGATCGGTGGTCTCTAGAATCACCATCAAGCTTGGCCCATACAATGCTTTCGGAAGAATTCGGTACATCAGTCTCAGTACATGCTACCACATTCATCTTAGGAATTTAGACGCTGGAATCCTCCATTAATTCTTCGCAATTCCGCCATTCCAATACCCGTTTGCCTTAATCCAAAGTAATTCCGTGTGGTTGCAGAAAATCCATTCCGAGAACCCAGTCATCCATAATGTTGCGACCAAAAACTGAAGTCAGAACGCAAGGTCTTCCAACTGTATGTGCAGGTTGAACTCTCCATGGACAGGTGCATTTTCTCCCGTAGCTGTCCGTAGTGAGAAAATTCTGCCCTTGTGAAGTATTTGTTGCCTTACTAGGTCTGGTCGGATAATCGATCGGGTTGCACTAGTGTCGATTGTTATGGTGCAATGTTCTCCGTCAACTGGACCCGGAAGGCATAAGTCTGCTTCTCCACGATGTAGTCTTGACTTGGCGATGGTGGTGCTGCCACATCTAAGGGCTCACCCGAATCCTGATACACGCCTTCCGACTCAATCGCGTCATGCAAGCGTGCAATCAGTATGGCCTTTGTACCTCGCGTAGCCAGATTTCACTGTTCCAGCTCCTCCTTAAGCTCCGATTTGGTCAATTCATCAATTTTTAAATTTGAACTTCGCGGCATTTTTATTGTTTCGGTTTTTAATTTTTCTTCCCTTAGTTTCCACGTAAAATTTTACTATCGCGCACTTTAAAATGTTCAAAAATTTTCATTTTCAAAATTTCCTTTCTCACTTCTAACACGCGGCCGATAATTTTAATGTTCCGGGAAAGTTAAAACGCGTTGTCTTTTAAAGTAAGTTGAAAGAGTTTATTTACTAAGAATGCATCATCATGAATTTCACTATTTCACAAATAATTAAAATGTTTTTATTTGTTTCTTTAAAAGCCGCTGGACCTTGCTTTGTTGGGTGAGCCGACGCGTTTTGACTACTTCGAGTCATCTTGAGTGTCTAAAGGATGTGATGAAGGGAATAACTTTATATAGTCGTAGGATGGGTTAAGCGGAAGGGTAATTAGCGGATGGGTAATTAGGTCATGTAGTAAATTAGGTCAAGTACTAAATTATGCCAGGTAGAGGGATATTAAGTTTTTGTTTTTTGCTTGTTGGATGTCCATTTGTTCTGTTTTATCTCTGTTTTATTTCGTCTAAGAGTGTGGTCTAGTACTGAGAAAATTGCGTCGGAGTTGGTAACAAATCGTTTGTTGATAATGTTACCGTCTGTCTTTCTATGTTTATAAATTTCAAGCCTTTCTAGGATGTCAAGTCTTGGTCCTTTGCTTTGTTTGTGTAGCAATTTCATAGAGTTTGTTTAGCGTCAAGCTCATGTGCGTGGTTGTGTAGGTGCGTCGCATAATTGAAGTTTGCCTTGTAGTGTAAGAAAGATCGTAAGTGCTCTTTGTATCTTGACGTTAGTTTTCGTGTTGTCCTTCCTATGGTATATATGGCTGCTAGCTTATGTTGTGCGAGGTGGTTAGATGTTTTATGTATGGTTTTGATCAGCTGTAGTTGGTTTTCTGTGTATTCTGTAGTCCAATCGTGTTCGTTCACATGTCACAGTTAGTTCCATATAGTTGAGTTGCCCATTTGTTTCTTTTTCCATAGTGAAATTTATCTTCTTCTTCTTCATCTTAGCACAACAGCCCCTTTCGGGCCTTCGCTTCCTACAAACAGCGCCTCCAACTGTCTCGGTCGGTTGACCGCGATATTCAATTCTGAAATCCGAGTAGCAATGAATTGTCTTCGTCGACCGAGTCAGACCAGCGTTTCCTCAGTTTCCCCACTGGCCTCCGGCCTTCAGTTCTCCCTACGAATACCTTCTTGGGTATCCGTTGTTCGTGCAAACGATTCATGTGTCCAGCCCATTGCAGCTTCCGCAGTCTTACAATCCTTTAGACCTCCGGTTCGTCAAAAATTTCATACAGAATATGGTTGTATCGAATTCGCCATTGGTCCCCGTCTACCTTTCGCTTCGATTATTCGCCTCAGGACCCGTCGCTCAAAGGCGTTCAATATATTTGCGGATGCTTGGGTTAGGGGCCCATGTTTCACACCCATAGCATAATACAGGTCTTATCACAGATTTGTATACTTGGAGCTTTGTTTCTCTTTCATTGCCTGTTTTCGTTATTTTGGCACCTAAATACACAAATTCGCTAACATTTTCGATACTGTATTCGCCAAGTGTGATAGTTTGTGTATTTGGGGTATTTTTTTAGTGAAATTTATATTCGGATGAATTTCATTCATATAGGTAAGCATTTCGTCTTGTTTATTTTTTTGTGAGTCAATAATGATGAAACAGTCATCCACATATCATCTGAAAAATATCACATTGTATCTTTTGACAACTTTGGGTATAAAGAATTCTTCCAAAGATTGTAAGAATACGAGGGTCATTTAACAAATACTTAGCCTCACCACCCGAAGGCGCAGATATTACAAAAGAGTTTTACCATCGTGCAGTACATTCTTTAAGTAGCCTACAGTCAAAGTTTTAATCAATTCCCTTCATTAGTTTTGTTTTGATAGCCTTTGGAAGCAAGCGTGTCGGTCGGTTGTACAAAAATGGAAAAAGAACAATATTTTTCAGTGATTAGATTCTTGTTTTTGGAAGGGAAAACGCGCAACGAAATCAAAGATCGCTTGGATGCTCTGTACGGTGACTCTTCTCCTTCGATGACGAGCGTTAAGAATGGGTTCAACGAGTTGAGCCACTCCCAGGTGTCCCGAAAACGGCTGCTACGGAGGAAAAAGTTAAAAAAAAACCCCACAACCTCTTGTTGGCAAACCGTCGTTTGAAGTTTCGCGAGATAGCTGAGACTATGGTCATTGCCGAAGGAACGAAACATCATATTCTTCAAGAAGCACTGGGCATGAGAAAGCTTTTGGCGCGATGGGTGCCGCGTTTGCTCAAACCGGAAAACAAACGCAACCGTGAGCCCACATCGGTGACGTGTTTGGCGCTGTTTCAGTGCAATCCGGTGGAGTTCTTGCATCGTTTTGTGACCGTCGACGAAACACGGATTCACTGATATACACCAGAAACCAAGGAACAGTCGAAACAGTGGGTTTCACCCGGCGAACGTGCTCCGAAGAAGGCGAAGACTTTTCGATCGGCCGGAAAGGTGATGGCCACCGTTTTCTCGGATTCACAAGGCGTGATCCACATCGATTACCTCGAGAAGGGTTAATCACTCACGGGGCGCTACTATGCAGACTTATTTGGCCGATTTGATGTCGAATTGAAGAAAAAGTGGCCCCACTTGCTGTTCCACCACGACAACGCGCCGGCTCACACCTCCGCCGTCGCCATGGCCAAATTGGTCGAATTGCGCTGCGAATCGCTGCCCCATGCACCGTACTCTTCAGATTTGTCCCCATGTGACAACTTTTTGTTTCCAAACCTGCAAAAATCACTCGCCGGGAATAGATTTGGGTCGACTGAGGATATCATCACCACCACGGAGGCCTATTTTTAGCCCTCAAGAAAATGTATTTTTTGGATGGGTTGAAAAAGTTAGAACATCGCTGGGCCAAGTGTATTGAGTTCAAAGGAGATTATGTGGAAAAATAAATTGCCACCTTTCCAAAAATTTCGTTTTTCTTCTGTAGGCTAAGTACTTGTTGAAGGACCCTCATATGTCTGACATTATTGTGGACATTGGATGTCACATACCCAGACCGTCGTTGGCAATGTTTGTGTTGCTATTGAACTTAAAATAGTTCTGCTTGATTGTGGTCTTTATGAGATTGAGCAGTTGATCTGTGAATCGTCGGCTGTTGTTGAATGAAAGTTTTTTCAGGTAAATTTCTCGAGAGAAATTTACCTATTGCGGAGAGCATCATATATATATATATATATATATATATATATATATATATATATATATATATATATATATATATATATATATATATATATATATATATATATATATATATATATATATATATATATATATATATATATGGGATATAACGAAATTTGTGACCACGCTAGAGGTTGCAATTTTGCTCCGATTTTCACCAAATTTTCAGGAAAGGTGTATTGGGTTAATATCTCGGTTAAATTTGTGAACCAGCTATATCGGCTAGGCAAAAACAAAATGGCGGCCATTTTAGATGAAAAATCGTGATTTCGGTTCTGACCAAAGTATAGCTCAAATTTGGATGAAATTTGATACAAAGGTTCACTGATGTATGTGGTGAATCTCACAATAAAAAATCCAAAGTCGGTACGGCAGAAACAAAATGGCGGCCGCTCAAAAGTCGGAAAACGTGCAAAATTTTGTTATTGTAATAGTGGTCAAGGCTTTCAACAGATTTTCATAAAATTCGGCATTTAGATAGAAATTATAAGTATCTAGAGTATTGCGTGAAAAACTTGGAGGTCAGGTCACAAAAAACAAAATGCCGGCAAGTTGAAACTCAAAACTTCAAAGGCTTTTAAAAGGCGCAATTTGAGTCTGATATACGAGTATATGAAACTTGGTTTCAAGATAGGCATTACTTAGATCTACAGTTTCTAATATTTTGGTGATCATGCATGTGCAAATTTCAAAATGGCGGTGTTTTAAATATCCGTTTTTTTTCAGGTTTTTGTGGCCCTCTAGCGGTCACATTTCCAGCGGATTTTGATGAAACTTGAGGTTATGGATCTCTGTACTATGTTCTTGTATTATGCAGAAAATTATTAAAATTGAATGAAAAATAAAAAGTCGAAAATTTAAAACCCAATATTTTTAAGCTGCCATTTTCATTAAAAATTGAATTATTTTGCCCTGTCTAGAGTCAAACTCCGATTTGAACGAGATTTGGCACATTGGTCCTAGCCCACAGAGATTTAAAACTGTCCACAATCAAATGCATGCATTCAAAATGGCAGCCCCCAAAGGTCAGGAACAAGCGCAATTCGCTATTTTAGTAGCAACTGAAATAATGAATTTTTTTCATGGAAACGTTTTAAATGACTTATCTTGAACGTATTTATAAATCAGAATATTTTTAAAATTATAAAATCGCGACTTGTCTGTCTGTCCGTCCGTCCGTTTGTTCGTGTGTCACAAGTTTTCTCGCAAACCACATGAGCTAGAATGAGGAAATTTTCTACGTAGGTCAAAAGTGGTGCCTCTTGAAATTTGCAGTGTAAGAAAATATTTTAAAGTGTTTAAGGGGGTCTCCCCATACAGTGGGGTGACATAAACATTTTTTTATTTCTGTAGCCCTCTAGCAGCCAAGTTTCTCAACAGATTCCGATAAAACTTGAAATTATAAGTTATTAAGGCAAGTTAATTTAATTTAATTATGCGAATCGGATGACAAACAAAAAATACGAAAATTTACAGCTTAATAATTTTAGCAGCCGTTTTCAATAAAAATTCAAAATAACGGCCCTTGATGGTTCAGAAAAGAATCAAAAATGTATAAATTAATGGCAATGCAAGTGCTGATTAAACTTTTATGGAAATCTTTTGAAATTAACTATTTGAGTTATTTAAGCCAAAAAGTTATCACCTTTGTTTGACAACCACAGTCAAATGTATAAACAGCAAATGTGAAAGGGCGAAACGAGTATAAATATGTTTATAACAATTTATTACCCGCCGATTTTCAATATGTGATCAATACGTGTGCAACTCAATTTAATTAGCAAAATATTTGCGCCCCTATGAAGGGTCTCCAAATACGAACGGCGGCAGATCCTTTCTGTTAATAAATACCCATATAGTGCTACAAAAATTGCAATAAGAAGTCCAGTAGTAGATAAGCCAATTTCTTTTTTGAAACATTACGCTATATACGAGAAATTTACCTTTCCGGCTGGTGCTGCCAACGGGAATTTTTTTAGTATGGCCAGTGTTTCATCGACGGATATATATAGAGGTTGGTGATGTCTAGTGATAAAAGTCGACAAGTTTCAGTCAATTTTAAAGAAGTGGTAGAATTTGCTAGCTCGCGGCTGTTCTTTAATGCGTATTTGTCTTCAAGGTGCATGACATCAGCCATTATCGTTGCCAAGTACCTTACTAATTGCTATGCAGGAGCTGGGCGGTAGTTGACGACAGGGCGTATAGGAATATTGGGTTTGTGGAGCTTAGGTTGTGCCTTAAGGGATGGTTTGCATGGATTTGGGTTTATGTAGCGTTGCTTAGTATTAGGAAGAATAATCAGTGGGCATTGTATAATCGCAGTATGTAAGTCCGCTTAGAACTTATTGGTGGGGTCTTTGTTTACCAGTTCGTATCCGTTCGCGTTAATGAAGTCTGTTGTTCTTTGTACGTAGTCCATTGTTTTCAAGATCACCGTTGTATGTCCTTTGTCAGCCTACTAAAAGAAAAACTTTCATTGAACCACAGCAACAAAATATTCCCAGAGAATGCAAAAAGTATTATTGAGATCTCAGTCCAATAAAATATAATTTAACAAGTTGGGTAGACAGACCTATGCTCATGTCAGAAGGGTTTTGTACTCAACTTACAAAATGCCGTAACCAGCAACGAATAAAATTAAGAAACACGTCATGTTCGAGGATCATACTATTATTAACTAAGTTGAAAGAATTTTTTAATTCTGAGGTATTTTTAAAATTATACAAATAAATATTTCGCTTGATAATTTTTTTAGATTTTTTTAGATCACGGGTGTCCATTCGCGAGGGAGAAAACACATTTTTCATGTATTTCCCCCCCTCTCTGTGCCCCCACTGAAGCAAAAACTGTCAGTTTAAGAACTGTTTTGAAAAGCTCTCATAGAAAACTTTCAGTTGATACTCATATCGGCTACCTTTCATGAAATTTTTTTCAGGGGCCACTCCTTTGTACTGTTAGCATCGATTCATGCCCTATTTTTAGGAATCCTAGAAATGCTACAAAGCCCTTTTTGCTAGGAGCTCTCTCCTGCCTCTTCGACTTGTTTCAATTGTTTGTAGTCATCCTCATGATATCTATCATTCCTGAAATTTTCATGCAAATCCTAGCAAAGCTGTAGTGTCTAAGTCGGTAAAAAGCGCATATGGCTCCATAGCCATATGTTTCCATAGTAATACAGGGCACATTGTTCCATAGTAATACGGGAAAATTCAAATCGCTATAACTTCGTTAAATACTATTCGATCTTTATGAAACTTTCAGAAAAGATCAATCTTATAAATAGTCATCTGTTTGCTAGATTTTATTGAATTTAAGGGTACCATTTATATTTTATTCGAGAAAACATAAAATCGATAAATCATACTATTACTAACAAAGTTGAGTGAATTTCGACTTCTCATGTATTTGTTGTTGTTGTACTCATTAAGGCCTACATTCATAATTTTTTTCAGATTTTTTGGATGGAAGGTGTCCAATCGCGAGGGGGGGGGGTACGCGAAAAGTTCGTACATTTCCCCTTCCCCTTCCCCCCTCGGTACTCATAAGGCAATTTTAAGACCTGTTTTGAAAAGATCTCATTGAGACCTTTCCAATCATACCCTACTCGACTACCAATGGTGAAAATTTTTTTTTGAGGGGTCAACTCCCTACATGGGGAGACCCCCCCTTAAACCCATTTGAAAAATTTTTTCACCCTTGAACTTTCAAGAGGTCACCACTTCTGACCTTTCCACAAAGTTTCATGGCTGTAGCCTCTATGGTTTCGGAGAAAAAGTGCTGTGACATACAGACGGACGGACGGACAGACACAGGTCGTGATTGCAATAGGGTTTTGTATTTTAGTACAAAACCCTAAAAATCCAAAACGTTCTCAATTAGATACATATTTAATGTTAAAGTACTAGAGCAATTAGGGATTTAAAATAATTCGTGGTTGATTACACCAACGTTACATTGACAAAAGCACAGTCATAACCTGATTTGAAAAAAATGTTGCAAGCATTTCATTGCCGATCGTTAGTGTGTTAACGAAAATCTATAGCTTCTGTGTTAAAAGTAATAAATTTTTGCCAACTTTAGCATTTTCACTTTTCCGATGTTTCAGTATATCCCATAAATAAAAATTAATTCTAACCCGGAAACTCTTTACATAACACGTGAAAGTCATTCAAAATCGACACGTAGGAAAAGAAAATATTTTCCCCCACTCTTATCCACTCCAATAAATATCATCGAAAACTTTCGTAACAGATTTTTGCTGAAGGCAACTTCTGAAAGCAATTAACACTTTTGACCTCGCCAGGTTGTTTTCCCTTCTTATTACCCGTAATCAATACCAGAATCAACTGACTAACTCACATCGAAAATTCTGAATTTGTGAGCCAAGAAAACTTTTCATCGCCATTAATGTAAGTAGTTTGCCTGATATATTTTTGATTAGTCACGTCTCGTTTAGAAGTTTACCAAAAAGGTTGAAGGTGTTGTCACTAATTACTGGTAGATTAGTTCCAGAGACGAGACTTGGGTATTGCTCAAGGGAATCCGACGTGTTATTAAGAGGATGTTTGGTGTTGGCGTAAATCGTCAAAAAGAATTGGAAATGCTCATATCCACAGTCTTCAGAAAAAAAGTCACGTTTTTCGAGCTAATTCTGGAAGGATTAAAAAGACTTCTCGCTGATGGGGAAATGTTTCCTTCTGCGGAAGTTAATTTTTGAGGAGTTTGAAACTTGTTAACATTTCCTTCCTGAAAAGGTATTTCCTGATGATAGCGAAATACGAGTATTAAGTTAAAATTAATTTTATTAATAGGTGCTTTGCAAAACATTCTTGCATTGCTCACTTCTCGGATGTAACTTTAGTAACTTTTGCGTTGATTATCCTGTTCCTGTCTGAACTGTGATGCACTTTCATGTAATTTATCTCATGAGAGCTAGAGGAATGAATTAAATTCAAAACGAAACAATATCAAGTTCGACCATAATCGTGAATTAAAGTTTAATTTTTGCCGAAACAGAACTGAAACTGCCAGGAAAATCTCACATTTTTGGCTTGAAAATTGCACTTCTTCTGGGTGCTATAAAAATTTATGGAACATAAAACTTTACCATAAGTTCAAACAGGAAGAACGAAATAAAGGATGTGAAAAAGTCCTGTTGGGAGCCACAGTGTAGCATGAGTATGAACAGTGTGAAAAAGAAAATTGCTGCAGTCTAGTTTAGTGTATCTTTTCGGGTTGTAACGGGGATTATATGTAGGTGTACATCGCTTTAACAGTCGACCTCGCTACATGGAGAAACTTCCCAGAGACCAGTAAAAGATTATAAATTTTTACGATTCGATCTGTGGTAAAAAAAAGTATACAATATAGTTGGAGCAAAGTATTCAGCGAACGTGAATGTAATTTCCATGAGATCGTTAAAAAGAAAGAGTGCAAATGTGCCCTTTGCATAAAATGACCATTATTATGGATAAGGTTATTAATTTTAATGGTTGCCTGGTTGAGCTGCATAGACTTTTCACATTGCAATTCATAAACCAAACAATTTCATCAAACGAAAGAGAAGAAATTAACGTTTTATAAATACATACGAGTATATGGACGTTTCCTGGGTAGTAAATCTAGCTTGCGTTATTTTTCGTGTGTCACAAAAGCCTTATGACAAATTTTTAACCAACTTCAATGTGAGAGTAGTTTATCAGTTTTGCACTTGCATTTTTAAATGTTTTAGTTTTGTAAGAAATTTTTTTCTAAAATATAAAATATAATTAAAATCATAACATAAGTCTCTCTACTGTCCGTCCGTTTGTCTACATGTCACAGTAGTTTTTCTCTGAGATCATGGAAGCTACAGCCATCAAACATTATTGAAAGGTCAAAAGTGATGACTTCTAGAAGGTTTTGTTATAAAAGAAAATTTTTGGGGAGTTTCAAGGGTGTCTCCCTAAAAAGGGGGTGACCCCTTTTCACTTTTGACCAACAAACGGAATGAAATTGGGCGCGTCATATAAAAGGTATTATCGAGCTTTTTCAAAATAAGTCAGTTTCAAATGGAACAGAAACAAGTTGGGTAAACAGACCTACGCTCATGTTAGAAGGGTTTTGTATTCAATTTACAAAATGCAGTCACCAGAACGAATCAAATCAAGGCACATGTCAAAGACGATTTTATTGGAGAAAATATGAAATACGAAGATCATACTATTATTAACAAAGTTGAAAGAATTTAGACTTCTGAGGTTTTTGTTATTGTTGTATTCATAAATATCTCCCTTGATAATTATTTCAGAAGTCCATCCGCGACGGAGGAAACACATTTTTCATATATTTCCCCCTGCGCCACCACTAAAGCAAAAACTGACAGTTTAAGAGCTGTTTTGAAATGCTCCCATGAAAACGTTCATTTCATATTCATATCGGCTACGTTTGATGAATTTTTTTCATGGGCTATTCTCCTGTACTGTAATCATCGATTCATGGCCAATTTGTTCGAATCCTAGAATGGTTACAAAGCCCTTTTGCTAGGAGCTCTCTCCCACCTCCTTGACTTGTTTCACTTATGAGCATTAATTGTAGGTACTCATCTTCAGTCATTCTTTAAATTGAATCAAGTGTTCAAAATAACTCAAAATTATCCAATCTTCGCATTTAAAACAGCCGTTTGTTTTACGATTACTGATACCACAAGTTAAACCGATTCTCAAAGATATTCATGACACCTTTCATTCCTGAAATTTCCATGCAAATCCTAGCAAAACTGTAGTGTCTGAGTCGGTAAAAAGCGCATGTTGTTCCATAGCTATATGTTGCCATAGTAATACATGCAGCGCATATTGTCCCATAGTAATACAGGAAAATTCAAACCGCTATAACTTCAAAATTTATGAAACTTTCAGGATAGATCAATCTTATAAATAGTCATCTGCGTACTGAATTTCATAGAGTTTAAGGGTACCATTAAGATTTTATTCAAGAAAACATAAAATCGATAAATCATAATATTACTAACAAAGTTGAGTGAATTGCGACTTCTCACGTATTTGTTGTTGTTGTACTCACCAAGGCCTACATTCCTGATTTTTTTCAGATTTTTCGGATCACAGGTGTCCAATCGCCAGGGGGGGGGACACAAATTTTTCGTGTATTTCCCCTCCCTGTGCGCCCCTCGAAGCGAATTTTGCCAAACTAAGACCTGTTTTGAGAAGTTCTTATCAAGACCTTTCATTTGATACCCATATCGGCCACCTTCAATGAAATTTTTTTTTCGGGGGGTCACTCCCCTATATGGGGAGACCCCCCCTTAAATACCATATAAAAATTTTTTGTAGTTGAACTTTGAATAGAACACCACTTTACACCTACATACAAAATTTGATGTCTCTAGCTTAAGTAGTTTCCGAGAAAAACTGCTGTGACACACGGACGGACGGACGGACGGATGAACGGACGGACGGACGGACAGACAGATGGACAGACGGACAGACAGATGGACAGACGGACAGACAGGACGCGATTTTAGTAGGGTTTTGTAAAATTATTTTACAAACCCTAAAAAGGGAAATGGCACGACATTTTTGCGTGCATTCCTCGTGATTAGAAACATCTTAACCAAAAAAAATGAACAATAAACAACGGAAGCAAGCTTCTCTGAACACAATAACAGCAAATAAGTTAGAAGTCGAAATTGACTCTGCTTTGTTAGTAATATTTTGATTTATCAATTTTATACCTTGTTCAATGAAATTGTAACTTGATACAAAATGGTCATTTAAAGACTTATCCAACCTTAAAATTTCGGAATGATCGAAAAGTGTTTAACGAACTTATAGTTGTTTGTTTTTTACTACATGATCACAACAATAAGAATACTCTATATAGTTATAAAAAATGTGGGCTTTCAATTCTTTATCAATATCTTACTCACCGATGCCTTTGACACAAATATCGAACTAAAGCAGGGAGATGGCCTCGCCCCCTTTTTATTCAATTTGGCTCTGAAATATGTCACCAAAAAGCTACCTGTATATACACGAGGTACGTTACTATACAAAAGCGGTTATGTTATACCCAGAAGCAAATAGGATGCTCCGGTGCGGCTTACTGACCCGGTTCAGCTCGTCTGGAGACGGGCGTGGGGTGCCACTCGCCTGTCCACCAAGGCCCCAATAAGCTGCCAACTGAGAATACGGCTTGCCGGTTTCCCTTTCTCCCAACACGAAAAAGGACACTTCACCAATACACTTTTTATGTCACTGAGAACAATCATGCAAATTAGTACAATCGTTTTCTGGCCACACATTTAGAATGGCTAGAAATAAACACAATTTTCTTGGAACTCTCTTATAATGAAAAAAAAAGCTATTTTCAATACTAAACGACTCATTTAAATGCCGCTTTTGTGAATTTCTTTGAATTTATATAGTTAAACCCTTCACTTCTTTTACGATTGCGAGACGTGCAAAGGCAAATTAATATCTCGAGATTTCGCCCCCCTCTACACACCTCCTCTGTACACTAAGATTCGACTTTAAATTTTCTTCCCTCGATTCATAATCCAAGCCGCAAGCCGCAACCGTTGCAATCTGAAACTCAAATTCAATTGTGTTATATAAAAAGAATTTAATTTTTACTGGATTTTACCTTTAATTACTTTATAAAATAAACTTCAGTTATCAAACTTATTTTTTGTTTCAAATTTCTTTATATGAATAACTTACTAAATTTCCAATTGCAATAGAATGGGAAAGAAGAAATCTTTAAAAGAAAAACTTACCGGTCTACAAGGTATAAAGGGACCCCTTCTTCGCTGCTTCCGTCAAAGTTATCGAAATGCTTTACTGCTCCAACTACTCCCTCATCGCCTTCCTTCGTGCTGATGTTTCTCATTGTCGTAATCTGCCCTCCACCTAGTACGCACATGTTACCATTGATTTCAAAATCCGTTGCTTCACTTTTCCTCCTTCAAGTCGCCAATCCAGAGAAAAAAAGGGGAGGCGTGTCATTCGTCGCGCTCTTATGTAATCTCCCTCTAACGGACACTTTACCGCTCTCCAACCGAGTTCTTTGTCTTGGGCTCAGCCACCTCTTCGGAGGGGCTCTTACTGTTCCCGTGGAGTGATTCCACTCAAAGTCAGCGTGATTTCTACTCCACCTTCAACCATTCTGGTGACGATCACTACAATCACGGCTGAATCGGCTGAATAGCTCCTCTGACAGTTTGCAATGTCAGATTCAATTGTTTATCAATAACTAGTGCTGTCGCGGTATAAAATTGCGTGAATTTAGGTAATGCTTTTCCGGATTTTATTCTACGTGATTTAATTAGTGCTACTGGTCACACAACGCTGTGGCAAGTACGCCTGAAGAAGAGTTTCCGGTAAAGTGAATATTTTGCCAAGTTATTTTATTATTTTCGTTTTATAAAATTGCATAAATAACTAGTCGAGGGCAATGTTCATTTGCATGCAACGCATCAAGTCATTCGAGAAAGCTAAACAATTCATACCAAATGTTACGCTCGTTTGTTTTGGAGAATAGACAAACGGAAAATGCCACATATTAGATTTGGTTCCTTGCATCAGATAAAAGTTTACCTACTCATGCATGTAATAGGTAGTCTAAGCAATGTGGAGAGTAGCATCAGAACTTCAGAATGATGCTACACAGTTATAATGAGTAATTATGGTACAGATCGGAGAAGTTAAAGAACTTTTTCCAAAAGGTGTCCTAGCCTGTTTTGTGGTAGACATGTAAAAGTTTTTTCGCTTTTCGCGTGCTCCTTTGACGGAGTTATTCGAAAATGTGTGACTTACCGCATTAAACTCAGCTTTTCGCGTTTTCTGCTTTCTTATCCTTTTCACTAACGTTATTTCCATCGTCGTCGTTATCGCTGCCAGAATTTTCATCAGCTTCCATGCAGAAGCTTGGTCTACTGCGTGTAGTCGTGATGCAAATGATGGTATGACTTTATTACCTTTTAATCAGCTTTTCGCGTTTTCTGCTTTTTCATTCTTTTCACCTATGTTGTCTTCGTTGTCGCCGTTATTGCTGCCGGAAATTTGATCAGCTTTGGATGTTGACTCGCCGTCTTAATCTTTAGCTGCAGGAAATCCTTAGTCATGGTGCACAATATTATAGTCAGTCGGTACATTTCCGCAACTCGTCTCACTAGTGCGCTATCGGCCTCTAAATGATGTTGAACCCTGCTGTTCATTTGTTGAACGAAATTTCGGAAGCATTTGGATATGTGGTGATGTACTTCTCATTCAAGATGTGTTTGTTGCTGGCCAGTGGTTCAAGCCATTCCTTCCAAATTAAGTTGTTGTTCAATTAAAGCCGGACTTCATGTGGCATATACTTTCGCAGCAACCTACCTATCTACTAGTATGGGTTATATTTATTACTCGAGTAAAGCTTGGGATTGCTTTGTTTAACGAATCACGTGACAGATATGGTAATGTTTGGAGTGAGATAATGTTGATGCCTCTCTACTCCATCCGTAACAGTACCCTATGCCACCAGCATTTTATCACGGTCGTGAACAACTGCCAAAAAACTTCCTGAAACAGCACCTGTTAAGACCGTGGTAGAACAGACAGTCGGAAATCAAGCCTGGCGCAAGAAAAATGATCGATTGGATGATAAATGCCTGAATGCACACAAAGAATACTTCAATAGGAATCCAGGATTAAGATAGAACACTTTGAAACCTTAAAAGGGTAGCAAATAAGATCATTGAAATAAACAAGAATAACTATGACGACTTACTCAGAAATATCAATGTTAGTCTATCGCAACAACACAAGACAAGCTAACAAAGCAGTTAAAAGCCTGAAACGTGATTATCAGCCCAAAACCGAGCTCTGCCATGATGACATCGGCAAAATCATCGCTAATGAAACCAGAATTAAGTATAGATGGGCATTGTATTTCAATAACTTTCAAGATCTCCTGATTAATCGTAGAATATTCGAGCCTACACATTTTTTTGCAGAGCGTCTATAGGTCCTTCGAACTCTAGATGAAGTTTTTTCCACCATCAAAACCCAAAAAAATAATACAGCGCCGGGCATCGACAAGATTCCAATGGAGCTCATTAAATATGGTGGCAGCAAAAAGTCATCCAGTACGTTTAACAACAAGAAGATAGGCCAAACAAATAAAGCCAATCAATTATATTCCCTATCTACAATACAGGTGACAAACTACAGTGCAAAAACTAAAGAGGCATATCACTATTTTAAAAGATCTTGGAAAATAAAATCAGATGATACGAGAAAAGTATCCTTGGGGAGTATGCAGCAGGCTTCACAGCTGGTTGTTCGAAGATAGACAAATTGTTCACAGTTAAGCAAGTATTTTAGAAATGTTGGGAGTTCAACGTAAACTTACACCAAAGTAAGTTCCAGCCAAACTAACCCATCTTACCAGAATGTCAATGACGTTGGTGACTTCCTAATTCCACATCAATAACTTACTCACCGATGCCTTCGATATAAATATTGGACTTAAACAGGGAGATGAGGTGGCCCATTTTTACTCGATTTGGCTCTAAAATACGTCACCAGAAAGCTACCGGAATATACACAAGGTACGTTACTATATAAGTCAAATCAAGTGGTACTCTATGCCGACGACATCAGCATTTTACCACGGTTGTTAACAACGGCCAAAAAACTTCCTGAAATTTGATAGCGAAGCAAAAACAGTAGGGCGACAAATCAATGGAAATATAAGAAGGCTTATGACGCAGTTGAGGAAAAATAACTTACATACACCAAATATCACACTTTGTGAATACAGTATCAAAAATGTGGGCAAATTTGTGTATTTAAGCGCCAAAATAAAAATAACCAGCAATAAAAGAGATGAAATACACCGAAAAATACAGCAGCGATAAAATGTTTTTCTCTATTTCGACTGTTTTGAAGCCCAACTGCATACATAGGAAAACAAAGCTCCTAGTATAAAAATCGGTGAGGAGGCCTGTGTTTGCATTTAATATGGGTGTGAAACATGGACCCTAAGCCAAGTATCCGCAAACATAATTATTGATTTCGAGTGACACGTCCTGAGGCAAATCATTGGAGTGAACGTAGATGAGGATCAATAGTGAATTCAATACAATCATGAGCTGTATGAAGTTTTTGACCATGAGCTATATGAAATTTTCGCCGAGGTCTCAACGATTGTCAGACTGTGGAGCGTGGAATGGCTTGGCTATGAGAATCGTATGGAAGAACAACGGATACTCACGAAAGTATTCGTTGGAAGAACTGAAGGGTGAAGGCCAGCGGGGAAACCAAGGAAACTCTGGTCTGAGTAGGTTGACGAAAACAGTTCATCGCTGCTTGGATTTGAAAATAAGTGCACGCGGTCAATGAGCCGAGACAGTTAAAGGTGATGTTTGCAGGCAGCGAAAACCCAAGAGAGGCTATCGGGCTATGAAGAAGGTTAAGAATATGTTATGCAAAGATGGTTGCCTGCAAGACTCTGACTGTAGAAGAAATTACTTGTTGACTTAATCATGAATCTAATTATGAAGATATGCAGAAATTACCTTAAAACGGGGTATACTATATATCATAGAAACTTCTGATGACGAGCCTGATGGCATCATAGAAGATTCTTAAAGGCTAATAAGGGCTTGAGGGACCATAAAGGTTCCAATTCCAATGCGGGGGAAACAGTAGGCTTGTACTCAGAAAATCAGCATTAAGGTGCTAAGTATATGATTTCCTTACAAACTTTCAAAGACTTGAGATGACGTTAAACATTGTAAGTTTTACCAATAGAATTCTTTGTGGGAAAGGTTAAAAATAACAGACACAAATGGAGCGGTAAACAGCAAATCAGGCGTCGGACTGTTCAACGTAATATCATACTCATCGTTCTGGGTAAAAGGACCCAGCGTAAGCCTATTTGGGATTGGTATTTTTAAGGTTTTGTAAAATCATTTTACAAAACCTTACTAAAATTGTGTCCTGTCTGTCCTTCCGTCCGTCCGTGTGTCACACCACTTTTTCTCACAAACTACATAAGCTGGAAACATAAGATTTTGTAGGTAAATGCAAAGTGATGCTAGTAAGAAATTTATAAGGTTTTTTGGGAGGGGGGTGGATCTAGCGATACAGAAGAGTGACCCCTGAAGAAAAAAATTTCATTGCATATGGGCATATGGGTATCAAGGGAAAGGCCTTGATGAGAACTTTCCAAAACAGGTCTTAAAATAACAAACTTTGCTTTGAAGGGTGCAGGGGAAATGGAAATAAACGGAAATGTTGTGCCCCCTCACTCGCGATTGGACATCTTTGAACCCAAAAATCTGAAATAAATCGCAGAGGTGTGACACGACGAGTACAAGGGCAACTAGTTCATCAGAGGTCGAAATTCAATCAACTTTGTTAATAATAGTACATTTTATAAATTTTATATTTTGGCCTATGAAATGAAAACGGGGCTCTAAATATCCCAAAAGCTATAATTTAAGTTTCTTGAAAGTAATTACACGTATTCTGAAAATTTCAAAATAATTGAAACACTAAACAGCCAAGTTACAGCTGATTGAATATTTAACAATTACAACAATACTAACACATGATACTAGGGAGACAAACGTTTACAACGGACGTAGACTACAAATATGTAGGAATTTTGATAAAACTTTTAGAAATAGTTCATAATATTGATGTGTTATCATGACTAACTAAGCGATGGCGTCAAAAAAATTCTAACAAAATGGCGGCGAATTCGAAAACATAATCTTCTCTTCTTAGCACTACAGCTCCTCTCGGGCCTTCGCTTCCGGCAAACAGCGCCTCCAACTGTCTCGGTCATTGACCACATCCTCCAATTTCAAAATCCGAGCAGCGATGAACTGTCTCCGTCGACGAAGCCAGACCAGTGTTTCCTCGGTTTCCCCACTGGCCCCTGGCCTTCAGTTCTCCCAATGAATACCTCCTTGGGTATCCGTTGTTCGTTCATACTATTCATGTGTCCAGCCTATTGCAGCTACCGCAGTCTTATAATCGTTGAGACCTCCAGTTCGTCAAAAATTTCACACAGCTTATGGTTATATCGAGTTCGCCATTGGTCTCCGACTAGCTTCGCTTCGATTTTTCGCCTCAGGATCCGTCGCTCAAAGGCGTTCAATATATTTGCAGATGCTTGGGTTAAGTCAATGTTTCCCACCCATAGCATAACACAGGTCTTATCACAGATTTGTATACTTGGAGCTTTGTTTTTCTGTATATGCAACTGGTCTTCAAGATCGTCAATACTAAATAAAATATCTTATTTGCAAGCTGAATTCTTCGGCGTATTTCATCTCTTTCATTTCCCGTTTTCAATATTTTGGTGCCTAAATACACAAATTCGCTATTGTTTTCGATACTGTATTAGCCAAGTGTGGTATTTCGTGTATTTGGGGTATTTTTTCTCGACTGCGTCATGAGCTTTGTTTTATTTTCATTGCCCTACTAGTTTTGCTTCGCTGTCGAGTTATGTCGTCCGCATAGGCCGCTACCTGGCTTGACTTGTATAGGAATGTTCTTCGTGTATCGACAGGTAGCTCCCTTATGACGTACTCCAGAGTCGAATTGAATAAAACTGGGACCAGCCCATCTCCCTGCTTAAGTTCGATATTTGTGTCAAAGGCACCAGTGAGTTGGTTATTGATGTGAGCTTGGGAGGTCATCGACGTCATTGTCATTTTGGTGAGACAGACTGATTTGGCTAGGATGCCAAAGCAAAGCACTATTTGGTAAAGTACATTAAATCAATAGACTTGTATGTTTGCTTAAAGCCAACGAAAATTTGGTGAACGTCTATGTTGAACTCCCAGCACTTTTCAAGTACCTACTTGACTGTAAATAATTGGTCTATCGCTGATCCGCTTGCTCTAAAACCACCTTGATACATCCCAATAATACTGTTGGGATATGATCCGCTTTAATTTTCTATGATCTTTGAAAATATTTTGTACGCCGTTCAAAGTAGTGATATGCCTCTATAATGTTCGCACGGTAGCTTGTCACCTTTTTTGTGGATAGGGAATATAATTGATTGATTCCACTCTTTTCGTTTATACTCTTGTTGCCAAACGTGCTGGATGACTTTGGGAATAGCTTGATGAACACAATTGCCACCATATTTGATGAGCTCCACTGGAATCTCATCGATGCTCGGCGCTTTATTATTCTTTTGGGCTTTAATGGCGGAACAAACTTCATCCAGAGTTGGTTCGGCCAATGGAAGCTCTCCGCAGACAAGTTTAGGCTCCAATATTCTGGATTAAGGAAGTTCTTCACTTATGATGCCCATCTTTCATTAATCTTTGTTTCACCAGCGATGATATTGCTGTCATCTTGACAGAGCGTGGTTTTGGGCTAGTATCAACGTCTCAGGCTTTCCACTACTTTATATGCTTGTCTTGTGTTGTTGCTCGCTAAACTTATAACTATACTTCTCAGTTGGTCGTCATAGTATTTTCCTTTCTTAATCCTAATTGTCTTATTCGCTACTCTTCTGAGATTTTCATAGCGTTCTCTTTTCGTCCTGGTTTTCCTACCTACGTATTCTTTGTACGCCTGATTCTTTTCATCTAACGAATTTTGGCACTCATCATCGAACCAATCATTCCTCTTGCGCCGAGCTTGATGTCCGATCATCTGTTCTGCCACGGTCCTGAGAGCCACTTTCACTTCCATCCAGAGCTCATTGCTCGTCTTTAAGGAAGCGTCTGATAAGACGGGAGCCAGCTGTTGAAATTTTCGGCCACAGACGCTGTTTGGAGCCTTTCGATGTCAAATTTTTGTAGCGGGCTGGTCTTTACCGAATATGCCCTTGACATACGACATGGATAGTTAATTTGATCAAGTAATGATCTGAGTTACAATTGGCTCCTTGGTGGGTACGGACGTCAAGTATGCTAGAGGCCTAACGTTGTTGGATCAGAACATGATTGATCTGGTTTTGTGTGTTGCCATCCGGTGATACCCAGGTCATTTTATGAATGCGTCGATGTGGGAAGCACATCGAACATATGACTATATTTTTACTACATGCAAAGTCGATCAGGCGCTGGCCGTTTTCATTCGTTTCATCGTAGAGGCTTTATCCTCCAGCCGTTCCCCGATGAGATAGCTCAACGCCAACCTTAGCGTTGAAATCACCCAGAATAATTTTTTGTCGTTTGTGGGCAATGAGTCGACTAGTCTTTCGAGGTGATTGTAAAACGATTCCTTCGTTAGTTCGTCCTTTTCTTATGTCGGGGTGTGAACATTAAGCAGCCAGACTTTGAGCTTTTATACGGATCGCACATAACCTTTCGTTTATTGCCTTAAAATCAATAATGGACGATTTGAACTCCTTATCCACAATGAAGGCCACTCCAAATTTTTATTCTCCAGTTAGCTTCGCGCTTTTGAATATTGTGTGCGATCTCATGTCTTGAATGTTGTTTCCAGTCCAATCCATTTCCTGGACTGCCAGTATTTTTAATTGATATTGACTGGCCTGTTGTAACAGTGCCAGAGTAATTAAGTGATCTGACATTCAAGGATCCGTGACAGATATGGTAATGTTCGGAGTGAGATAATGTTGATGCCTCTCTACTCCATCCGTAACAGTACCCTATGCCACCAGCATTTTATCACGGTCGTGAACAACTGCCAAAAAACTTCCTGAAACAGCACCTGTTAAGACCGTGGTAGAACAGACAGTCGGAAATCAAGCCTGGCGCAAGAAAAATGATCGATTGGATGATAAATGCCTGAATGCACACAAAGAATACTTCAATAGGAATCCAGGATTAAGATAGAACACTTTGAAACCTTAAAAGGGTAGCAAATAAGATCATTGAAATAAACAAGAATAACTATGACGACTTACTCAGAAATATCAATGTTAGTCTATCGCAACAACACAAGACAAGCTAACAAAGCAGTTAAAAGCCTGAAACGTGATTATCAGCCCAAAACCGAGCTCTGCCATGATGACATCGGCAAAATCATCGCTAATGAAACCAGAATTAAGTATAGATGGGCATTGTATTTCAATAACTTTCAAGATCTCCTGATTAATCGTAGAATATTCGAGCCTACACATTTTTTTGCAGAGCGTCTATAGGTCCTTCGAACTCTAGATGAAGTTTTTTCCACCATCAAAACCCAAAAAAATAATACAGCGCCGGGCATCGACAAGATTCCAATGGAGCTCATTAAATATGGTGGCAGCAAAAAATCATCCAGTACGTTTAACAACAAGAAGATAGGCCAAACAAATAAAGCCAATCAATTATATTCCCTATCTACAATACAGGTGACAAACTACAGTGCAAAAACTAAAGAGGCATATCACTATTTTAAAAGATCTTGGAAAATAAAATCAGATGATACGAGAAAAGTATCCTTGGGGAGTATGCAGCAGGCTTCACAGCTGGTTGTTCGAAGATAGACAAATTGTTCACAGTTAAGCAAGTATTTTAGAAATGTTGGGAGTTCAACATAAACTTACACCAAAGTAAGTTCCAGCCAAACTAACCCATCTTACCAGAATGTCAATGACGTTGGTGACTTCCCAATTCCACATCAATAACTTACTCACCGATGCCTTCGATATAAATATTGGACTTAAACAGGGAGATGAGGTGGCCCATTTTTACTCGATTTGGCTCTAAAATACGTCACCAGAAAGCTACCGGAATATACACAAGGTACGTTACTATATAAGTCAAATCAAGTGGTACTCTATGCCGACGACATCAGCATTTTACCACGGTTGTTAACAACGGCCAAAAAACTTCCTGAAATTTGATAGCGAAGCAAAAACAGTAGGGCGACAAATCAATGGAAATATAAGAAGGCTTATGACGCAGTTGAGGAAAAATAACTTACATACACCAAATATCACACTTTGTGAATACAGTATCAAAAATGTGGGCAAATTTGTGTATTTAAGCGCCAAAATAAAAATAACCAGCAATAAAAGAGATGAAATACACCGAAAAATACAGCAGCGATAAAATGTTTTTCTCTATTTCGACTGTTTTGAAGCCCAACTGCATACATAGGAAAACAAAGCTCCTAGTATAAAAATCGGTGAGGAGGCCTGTGTTTGCATTTAATATGGGTGTGAAACATGGACCCTAAGCCAAGTATCCGCAAACATAATTATTGATTTCGAGTGACACGTCCTGAGGCAAATCATTGGAGTGAACGTAGATGAGGATCAATAGTGAATTCAATACAATCATGAGCTGTATGAAGTTTTTGACCATGAGCTATATGAAATTTTCGCCGAGGTCTCAACGATTGTCAGACTATGGAGCGTGGAATGGCTTGGCTATGAGAATCGTATGGAAGAACAACGGATACTCACGAAAGTATTCGTTGGAAGAACTGAAGGGTGAAGGCCAGCGGGGAAACCAAGGAAACTCTGGTCTGAGTAGGTTGACGAAAACAGTTCATCGCTGCTTGGATTTGAAAATAAGTGGACGCGGTCAATGGGCCGAGACAGTTAAAGGTGATGTTTGCAGGCAGCGAAAACCCAAGAGAGGCTATCGGGCTACGAAGAAAGTTAAGAATATGTTATGCAAAGATGGTTGCCTGCAAGACTCTGACTGTAGAAGAAATTACTTGTTGACTTAATCATGAATCTAATTATGAAGATATGCAGAAATTACCTTAAAACGGGGTATACTATATATCATAGAAACTTCTGATGACGAGCCTGATGGCATCATAGAAGATTCTTAAAGACTAATAAGGGCTTGAGGGACCATAAAGGTTCCAATTCCAATGCGGGGGAAACAGTAGGTTTGTACTCAGAAATTCAGCATTAAGGTGCTAAGTATATGATTTCCTTACAAACTTTAAAAGACTTGAGATGACGTTAAACATTGTAAGTTTTACCAATAGAATTCTTTGTGGGAAAGGTTAAAAATAACAGACACAAATGGAGCGGTAAACAGCAAATCAGGCGTCGGACTGTTCAACGTGATATCATACTCATCGTTATGGGTAAAAGGACCCAGCGTAAGCCTATTTGGGATTGGTATTTTTAAGGTTTTGTAAAATCATTTTACTACTAGTTTTGCTTCGCTGTCGTGTTATGTCGTCCGCATAGGCCGCTACCTGGCTTGACTTGTATAGGAATGTTCTTCGTGTATCGACAGGTAGCTCCCTTATGACGTACTCCAGAGTCGAATTGAATAAAACTGGGACCAGCCCATCTCCCTGCTTAAGTTCGATATTTGTGTCAAAGGCACCAGTGAGTTGGTTATTGATGTGAGCTTGGGAGGTCATCGACGTCATTGTCATTTTGGTGAGACAGACTGATTTGGCTAGGATGCCAAAGCAAAGCACTATTTGGTAAAGTACATTAAATCAATAGACTTGTATGTTTGCTTAAAGCCAACGAAAATTTGGTGAACGTCTATGTTGAACTCCCAGCACTTTTCAAGTACCTACTTGACTGTAAATAATTGGTCTATCGCTGATCCGCTTGCTCTAAAACCACCTTGATACATCCCAATAATACTGTTGGGATATGATCCGCTTTAATTTTCTATGATCTTTGAAAATATTTTGTACGCCGTTCAAAGTAGTGATATGCCTCTATAATGTTCGCACGGTAGCTTGTCACCTTTTTTGTGGATAGGGAATATAATTGATTGATTCCACTCTTTTCGTTTATACTCTTGTTGCCAAACGTGCTGGATGACTTTGGGAATAGCTTGATGAACACAATTGCCACCATATTTGATGAGCTCCACTGGAATCTCATCGATGCTCGGCGCTTTATTATTCTTTTGGGCTTTAATGGCGGAACAAACTTCATCCAGAGTTGGTTCGGCCAATGGAAGCTCTCCGCAGACAAGTTTAGGCTCCAATATTCTGGATTAAGGAAGTTCTTCACTTATGATGCCCATCTTTCATTAATCTTTGTTTCACCAGCGATGATATTGCTGTCATCTTGACAGAGCGTGGTTTTGGGCTAGTATCAACGTCTCAGGCTTTCCACTACTTTATATGCTTGTCTTGTGTTGTTGCTCGCTAAACTTATAACTATACTTCTCAGTTGGTCGTCATAGTATTTTCCTTTCTTAATCCTAATTGTCTTATTCGCTACTCTTCTGAGATTTTCATAGCGTTCTCTTTTCGTCCTGGTTTTCCTACCTACGTATTCTTTGTACGCCTGATTCTTTTCATCTAACGAATTTTGGCACTCATCATCGAACCAATCATTCCTCTTGCGCCGAGCTTGATGTCCGATCATCTGTTCTGCCACGGTCCTGAGAGCCACTTTCACTTCCATCCAGAGCTCATTGCTCGTCTTTAAGGAAGCGTCTGATAAGACGGGAGCCAGCTGTTGAAATTTTCGGCCACAGACGCTGTTTGGAGCCTTTCGATGTCAAATTTTTGTAGCGGGCTGGTCTTTACCGAATATGCCCTTGACATACGACATGGATAGTTAATTTGATCAAGTAATGATCTGAGTTACAATTGGCTCCTTGGTGGGTACGGACGTCAAGTATGCTAGAGGCCTAACGTTGTTGGATCAGAACATGATTGATCTGGTTTTGTGTGTTGCCATCCGGTGATACCCAGGTCATTTTATGAATGCGTCGATGTGGGAAGCACATCGAACATATGACTATATTTTTACTACATGCAAAGTCGATCAGGCGCTGGCCGTTTTCATTTGTTTCATCGTAGAGGCTTTATCCTCCAGCCGTTCCCCGATGAGATAGCTCAACGCCAACCTTAGCGTTGAAATCACCCAGAATAATTTTTTGTCGTTTGTGGGCAATGAGTCGACTAGTCTTTCGAGGTGATTGTAAAACGATTCCTTCGTTAGTTCGTCCTTTTCTTATGTCGGGGTGTGAACATTAAGCAGCCAGACTTTGAGCTTTTATACGGATCGCACATAACCTTTCGTTTATTGCCTTAAAATCAATAATGGACGATTTGAACTCCTTATCCACAATGAAGGCCACTCCAAATTTTTATTCTCCAGTTAGCTTCGCGCTTTTGAATATTGTGTGCGATCTCATGTCTTGAATGTTGTTTCCAGTCCAATTCGTTTCCTGGACTGCCAGTATTTTTAATTGATATTGACTGGCCTGTTGTAACAGTGCCAGAGTAATTAAGTGATCTGACATTCAAGGATCCAGTGCCAAGGTCCTTTCGAAACATTTAAAGGTTTTCCAGGGACGGAGAGTTAGGAGTTAGCATGTCACCCAACCTCCATTCCGGTGGCATGGTTCTTACGTCGATTCTGTTATCAGGCACAGAAGATTCGCCTTCACTCTCTTACGCCCTCACAAAGGAGGTGTAAGTAAGATTTAGTAGCAGAGCTGTAGATGTACTTACAGTTATTAGCATTTCTCGGCATTTAATGTCACACTATTGGGGATCCAGTAAACCCAATGTGCGACCCCGAGAGCATTTACTGCCATTTAATTGGGGGGTTTGAGATGAGGAATCATGGAAGCTATGGGTTGGGAAAACAACCGTTATTGTTCCGTTGTAATAGTTAATTTTAATCTCGAAATTACTTAGTTTATTTTTGGGTGCTAATAGCTAAAAGTTCATTGGTGGAACTTTTTCTTCCTTTTTGGAAGCTTTTTCAAAGGAACCAGCAGAATTGCGAGCTGGTTTATTCTCCTTATTTTGATTTCTTAATTAGTGCCGAAAATCATTAAAATTACGTTCGATGCTTTCTTCAATTTCCATATCTTTGGTTAATCCCTACAGCGCTGTGAATAGTTTTGACTCATGTTGATGAACTTCTTCTGGAGTTGCTTGCTTTGCATTTTTCTTCACCTTTGTTACCTGTAGCACTTGAATAGATCTTTGAGGGACTGTATCTCTATTTTTAGTTCATCTTTTTCTTTTTGCAGTTTGATTATTTGTTGATTGTTCATTATTATTTGTAGCTTGCAACAGCCATCTGCGGAGTACTTTTCATTATGTTTTCTTTTGTTGATTATCGCCAGTATCGTATTCGTCGTTTCCCCAGGTTGCCACAACGGTGGGAAGCCGTTGGGCTCTTCCATACCAGCGGGCCAGACGTTTTCTTACGTTCTTTGCTTTTCTTCACTAATCGAAGTAAAATAATATGCGGTAGAAATTTCTTGAATGGATCACTTCATCAATATAAGCTTTTTCCGATAAAAATTAACTTGGACTGACGTTTTTAATAAATTAATTTAATTATTGAAAACTTTTGACAGGAGTCCTTTTGCAAAGAATGCTAGATGTGGAGTCTTGTAGTCTGCAGTCTATCCTACTAGATTTAAATAAATCATTTTCAAAAAGTTTCTATTAGCTCTTCACAATTCATACAAATGAGAATTGAACACAAAAACTGCTAAAATACGATTCATAGGGATAGAAACAGATAGATAACAAGGTAAAATTTAAAGGATATAATGAAAAATTGTTCAGTATACTTGAATCCTTTCTGGTAAAAAAATAAAATCATTGCTCTATTGGCACTAACAAATAGTAAAAATTTATTGCCAGTAAGTTATTGTTTTCATATCTTTTATTTCAATAATTTCAAGTTTTTCCGTGATAAAACTCCTCCACGGAACTAATACCATCGCTTTCTACCTGAATCTATCTTCAGCCAAAAGGATGAACGGCTGATATACAAAAATGTAAAATTTATACTTGACAGTTGAAATATTTTCAATTTATAAAGCGAAAACGATAGGCAAGTTGAATAAAACATCCGAAATGAAGCTCCATGGCAACATGAAACGAATTTTATGATGCGCAAACTGAGCAACTGATCACAGTTATCGTAACTCCTAATAATCGTGTGTAATGGAGCTGTGTGAAAGCATTCTAGTCTCATGGCGGCATTCACACAGGTGTTGTGCCGTGAAGATAATCATATCAGTCCATCCATGTGGAAATACCATCGGAATTGAAGTGAAAATGTTCCTACCTTAGTATCTACATCTTGACAACAACGTTATTAAATCGCAAGGCTTTTACACTTTCCAATATTGGATTTTATGATTGCTTTTGCAGGTGTACTGAGAAGTATGCTAAATTTAAATAGTCGCAAGGATTGAACAAGTGAATATTTACAGGGTAATTATTTAGAATTTATGTGTAATGGACTAGAACTTATCCAATTTATTTCCTAAATAAATTCAGTTTGCACGGTGGAACTTTGCAATCATATGTGTGATTGTAGTTATAGATCTGAAATCATGCAATAAAGTTTGTATAGAAAACCAATGGCTTTAGAAAATGAGTTTTAAAACAATAGCTCATGACCTAGCTTGGGGATACTGTTCCCAGGCTGAATATTTGATAGAATGTAGGTTTATTTGATAAAAAGGCAGACGACATACCTTATACACAAAAACTAAATGAATCTTCCAAAACTGCTGAATTGTTGAGAGATGTACTAGTTTAGATGATAGCAGCTACAAAAAAATACCCTTTCCGAAAAGATTGATGGCTGTAAATATAATGCCATTAAATTCAGGCCGCAAGTTATATCCTTAGATAAACCGAATATAGCAAGCAATATTTTAGAATCTAATATTGCAAGCAACGTTGTAAGTAACCAGAAGATCACCCACGAAGATGCAGATAAGAAAGCAAATTTTCAAACGATTTTTTAGTCTCAAAAGAATCATTATCTGAATCTTCCCACGGGAGAAAATTATAAGTACTCTTGGATGTTACCGGAGCAATCAGTTCACGACAGATCATCAAAAAACCAATACATGGAGTCTAGTTAATATTAATATTATACATTTATTATAAAAAACCACGAGTGTTTAAAGAATTAATATAATTATTTTAAAAACACCATTTAACCTGTGTTTGGTTTTGAAGCGACCACGGCAGGTCCACAATTTCAATATTTTTTTGAGTGTTCAGGAACCGAAAAACTTAATTCGCATCCTGCCTGTAGGCATTAAAAAATTCAGTAGACTTCATCCGTTATAGAGAATCAAGCGTACTAATTAAGTTTAACAAGCCTCTTATGCGAGGAATCGGAAGAATGAAGAAATCCTCGCCAGCTCTGACATGAACACTTGGCCCACAAGACCTAGAGAACGAAACTTAGGAAAGATGAATCAGGTCAGTCTGTCTAAAAAGCGGAAGTTTAACAAAGCAAATCATGCCAGTTAGCTACAAGACTGGACTGAAGAAGGCCGTTTATACCACATAACTAAAAAACCTACTTATCTACCTTTGAGATCAGTTTCAAAAATTGTAGTGAATTGGAGGGTACCAGTATTAATTTACAGTCTGTGTGGTCTAGTAGTTAGAGCATGGACGCATAAGCTGAAGGTCCCAGGTTCAAACCTTCGGATGGACTATAAGTGCTCACTCAGTGGTGATATGTACTGATTTAATCAGAGTATATCATAGCTGAGCAGGCACACGGGAGCATGGTACTGACCAAACAAACTTCCGAAAAAATCAATACGGTCATGAAAATAAGAAACTCTAACTATCTCTAAGCCAAGGCCTGAGAGGGGATGTAGTGCTACAAAGAAGAAGGAGTATTATTTTACTGAGAAAAATGTTATATTTACAAACTTTAATATTATTACTAACAAATTGGAGTTTTAAGGAATTTCTTTTTGCTGCACCCAATAGAACTTACTACCATAGTATAAAATATGCGCTTTCATCGAGTGTTAATAGCCTGTACTTTAATGCTGCTTATTGGAAAAAATCTCACAAATTTAACCCAATATCAATCAAAGATATCGTTCCTGAAGTTTTGATGCAAACTTCATCAGAACTCGTAATGTTTGAGTAGTTTTGAAGTGTATATTGCGCTATAACCATTTATTATTGTTTTGGTAATGCACGAAAATTCAAACCACGATAACATCGCTAAACACTTTCGATCCTTTTGAAATTTTCATACTTGATTAGTCTTATAAGTGTCTATCTGGACACTTTCATTGAATTTATGGAACCGTTATGATTTTATTCAAGAAAATGTAAAATTGATAAGTCATACTTTTCCTAACAAAGTTTAGCGAATTACGATTCCTTCGTGATTTTTTTTTCAAATTTTGCTATCCACAGATGTCCTATCAATGGGATGAGTACACACTTTTTTGTGTTCTTTCGTTTCTCCTGCCTACTTCGTAATCGATACTGCAATTTTAATCAAAAAATTTTCAGGGATCTCACCAAAAACCTTCATTTGATATCCAGCCTGACTATGTTCGGTGAAAAAAATTTGAGTGGTCACATATTTAATTTTTTTTTTCGATTATTGAACTTTCACCAACCAGAAATTCCAGAGATGCTCACAGAGTTTGATGACTCTAGTCTCTATAGTTCCTGAAAAAACTTGCTGTGATGCACTGATGGACAGACAGACAAGTACCAGTTTAATACAGTATCGAAATTTTTTCTTTTCTATTTACAAAACTAAACAAGTTGGGTAGACAGACCTAAGCTCATGTCAGAAGGGTTTTGTACTCAACTTACAAAATGCCGTAACCAGCAACGAATAAAATTAAGAAACACGTCATGTTCGAGGATCATACTATTATTAACTAAGTTCAAAGAATTTTTTAATTCTGAGGTATTTGTTACAATTATACCCATAAATATCTCGCTTGATAATTTTTTCAGATTTTTTTAGATCACGGGTGTCCATTCGTGAGGGAGAAAACACATTTTTCATGTATTCCCCCCCCCCCCCCCCTCTGTGCCCCAACTGAAGCAAAAACTGTCAGTTTAAGAACTGTTTTGAAAAGCTCTCATAGAGAACTTTCATTTGATACTCATATCGGCTACCTTTCATGAAATTTTTTTCAGGGGCCACTCATCTGTACTGTAATCATCGATTCATGGCCCGTTTTTTCGAATCATAGAATGGTTACAAAGCCCAGGGCACATTGTTCCATAGTAATACAGGAAAACTCAAATCGCTATAACTTCGTTAAATACTATTCGATCTTTATGAAACTTTCAGAAAAGATCAATCTTATAAATAGTCATCTGTTTGCTAGATTTTATTGAATTTAAGGGTACCATTTAAATTTTATTCAAGAAAACATAAAATCGATAAATCATACTATTACTAACAAAGTTGAGTGAATTTCGACTTCTCATGTATTTGTTATTGTTGTACTCATTAAGGCCTACATTCATGACTTTTTTCAGGTTTTTCGGATGGAAGGCGTCCAATCGCGAAGGGGGGGATACGCGAAAAGTTCGTACATTTCCCCGTCCCCTGCCCCCCTCGGTACTCATAAGGCAATTTTAAGACCTGTTTTCAAAAGATCTCATTGAGACCTTACCAATGACATCCTACTCGACTACCATTGGTGAAAAATTTTTTTTGAGGAGTCAACTCCCTATATGGGGAGACCCCCCTTAAACCCCTTCGAAAAAATTTTTCACCCTTGAACTTTCAAGAAGTCACCACTTCTGACCTTTCCACAAGGTTTCATGGCTGCAGCCTCTATAGTTTCGGAGAAAAAGTGCTGTGACATACAGACGGACGGACGGACGGACGGACAGACGGACGGACAGATGGACAGACGGACACAGGTCGTGATTGCAATAGGGTTTTGTATTTTAGTACAAAACCCTTAAAAGAGTGAAACTCCACCGTAGACAGTGCCAAGCCCGTTAAAGAAAGGAGGGGGGAACTCCTTGTCTTTCCCAACTCAAAGATTCTACGATTTTCTATCCTAAGCACCACGACTAAATGGTTGTAAATGTTCTCAGGGTCGAACATTGGGTAAAATGTTTCCCCAATAATGGGAGATTAAATGCCCAGAAATGCCAATGGATGTAAATATAGCTTCATCTCTGCTACTAAATCCTACTTACACCTCCTTTGTGGCGATGTAAAAGGGTGAAGGCGAGTCTTCCCTGCCTGATAACGGAATCGAAGTAATAACCACTCCACTGGAATGGAGTTTGGGGGGACGGATTTGCTCCTTATCCCTGGAAAAGCCAACACTGTTAAAACCTGCGAAGAATGTGTTTAAGTATAATTGTGCCAGTCTCCTAAATGAAAGAATCACTTGTTCTTCACCCGGGCATCATTGGCTATATACATGATAGCACAATTTCGTGGCCCGAGGGAGACCAGCGTTTCCAGCATAGGGCTGGTGCCAGCAAAGAAACTTTGGAATGGATTGGACCTACGGTAATGACCTCAAAAAGGAAAAAGGACTACGGCATTGGTCCCTGAAATGTCAAATCAATCAAAAATCCTGGCGCTATTGGAGACCTTTTGCAACAGACCAGTCAATATAAATTAAAAATACTGGCAATTCAGGAAACGAACTTGACTGGAAATGATTTTCAAGACATGAGATCGCACAAAATATTCAAAAAGAGGAAGCCTACTGGAAAATGAAAATTCGAAGTGGCCTTTATTGGGGATATGGAGCTCAAGTCGTATGTTATTGATTTCAAGGTAGTTAATAAACGGTTGTGTACGCACCGTATAAAAATGAAATTCCACAAAATTTGACTAATAAACGTACACACCTCGACCGGAAAAAAGGATGAAGAAGCAAAAAAAAAACGTTCGAAAATCACCTGGAAAGATTAGTCAACTCATTGCCTACACACAACACAAAATTAACTCTGGATGATTTCAATGCTAAGGTTAGTAATGAGCTATGTCATCGGAGAAAGACTAGAGGTTATAGCCTCCACGATGAAACAAATAACAAAAACTAGCACCTGCTTGACTTTGCATGTAGCAGAAATGTAGTCATACGTACGGCCTGTTCCTTTTATTGACGCATACATAAAATGACCCTGGTATCACCTAATGGCAGCACATAAAATGAAGACGGCTATGTTCTGATCCAACAACTTTGGGCTTCGAGTATACTTGACGTCCTTACACATCAAGGCGCCAAGTGTAAATCAGATCATTACTTGATCGAATTAACTTATCAATATCGTATGTTGAAGGCGTATTTAGTGAAGGCTCCAAACGGCAGCTGTGATGAAAATCGTTATGGAGCCCTCGACAACCAGCTGCTTATCAGACGCAACGCTGAAATCAAGCAACGAGCTCTGGATGGAAGTGAAGGCGACTACAGAGACCATGGCCGAATAGACAAGAGAAAAGATATGTTTGACAATGAGTGCCAAAATGCGATAGACAAAAGAATCAGGCGTATAATGAGTACTTACAAAAGAAAACCAGGATGAAGAGTGAACACTATGAAAAGCTCAAAAGAGGAGCGAATAAGATAATTAGAACAAAGAAAGCAAATACAGGTACTTTGACAACCAATTGAAATGGATTGATGTCAGGTTAGCGGACACAATACAATATAGGCATAAAAAGTAGAGAAAATTTTGTAACGAGGTTTTCAGCCCAAAACCACGCTCTGTCGTGATAATATCGTCAATATCATTGCCGATGAAACTAGAATTAAGGAAAGATGGGCATCATATTTCAAGGGCCACCTTATTCTTCTGCACAGTTTGAGAAAATTGAAGCTTTAAGATGTTTGTGAAGAGCTTTCAATGGCCACGACAAATTTGGAGGAATTTCGTTCCACCATAACAGCCCAAAAGAATAATAAAGCGCAGCACATCTAGTAGAGCTCATCAAATATGATGGCAGTAGAAGTCATCCAGCACATTTTGCAACAAGAACATATGCCAAACGAGTGGAGCCAATCAATTTTATTCTCTTCTCAAAAAAGGTGAGATGCTATAATGTGTTCGAGCAGGTAGATCGACAATTGACCAATTGTTCACTGTCAAGTAGGTACTTGAAAAAGGCTGGGAGTTCAACATAGACGTACACGAAACTTTCGTTAGCCTCAAGCAAATATGTGACAGCATTTATCTTAACATACTGTACCAAATAATGCTTTGCTCTGGTATCCCAGTCAAATTAGTCCATTTTATCAAAACAACTATGACGTGAATGACCTCTCAAGCTTGCATCAATAATCAACTCCCCCGTTGCCTTTGACACAAATATCAGACTAAAGCAGGGAATTGAGCTGGCTCCATTACTATTCAATTTGGCTCTAGAATATGCTTTTGAATGGCTACCTATCAATACACGAGATACATTACTATATTTGTCGAGCCAAGCAGTAGCCTGTGTAGACGACATCAAAATTTTACCACGGTCATTAACGACTGCCAAAAAACTCTACCTGAAACTCGACAGGGAAGAAAACTAGTAGGGCTACAAATCAATGGGCTTTCTCACACGGGAATGGTAAAACCCCATATCCAAACAGGTTTCGCGCTTACGCCCTTATGTTTACACGTTGCATAGTTCAGCCAAGCTATTTTTGTATACGATACACGTCTTGCGAGTGTATGTGTCAAAAGGATCATTTGATCGTTCAACGTCGTGCGGACAACGTGAGAGCGAAGACAGAGAGATAAGCGATTGAGAATTTATGTTTTAGCCTTGAATTGTGCACGAGGTAATAAAAACTGGAATGAAAAATATATGTTGATTGTTCAAGTTTGTCGATTTAAACTTCTAATGGATTTATTTGAATCCTCCGTGTTTTTCCGCTTTCTGAAAAATATATGTATTCCAAATTTGAATATCTTTTTTAGTCGCATATTTTTCTTGATGTGCTGTAAACTTGCTTATTATAATGTGATTCTATGAAGATTATGCGTACTGTTAATTTTCTATAGATCTACAATAGGCAATTTATCTTCATTGAAATCGTGATATTCGTCGTGTTGTTTCCTGAAATTGAACATGGCCCCCGCTTTTACAAATTTATTAAATAACGCGTAGCTTCTCGTGTCCACGCATCCATTTTTGCACGCAAATTAAAGAAAGGCAATCGTTTCATGACGACTACCTTCTTTACCGAATGTTCAATTCGGAACGACTACCGGCGATTGTATAAAATTTCCCCCACCAAATGATCAACAAAATGCGTTTGTGTATGTGCGTTACGCTCGTTCGCCCTAAAAAATGTTAAAAAATGTTGGCTTGTTTTTACCATCAGGTCCCCTCAATGCCTCTCACTCTTCTTGTCCATATAACCTGTTTAACGCTCACTTTTAACGTTGCGTCTGAAAAAGCCCAATGGGCTCTTTCACACGGGAATGGTAAAAACTCATATCCAAACAGGTTTCGCGCTTACGCCCTTATGTTTACACGTCGCATAGTTCAGCCAACCTATTTTTGTATACGATACACGTCTTGCGAGTGTATGTGTCAAAAGGATCATTTGATCGTTAAACGTCGTGCGGACAACATGGAAGCGAAGACAGAGAGATAAGCGATTGAGAATTGATGTTTTAGCCTTGAATTGTGCACGAGGTAACAAAAACTGGAATGAAAAATGTGTTTTTTGATTGTTAAAGTTTGTCGATTCAAACTTCTATTGGATTTATTAGAACCTCCGTGTTTTTCCGCTATCTGAAAAATATATTCCAAATTTGAATATCCTTTTAAGTCGCATATTTTTCTTGTTGTGTTGTCAACTGGCATATTATAATGCGGTTCTATAAAGATTATGTGTACTGTTAATTTCTATGGATTTACAATAGGCAATTTAACTTTATTGAAATCGAGATATTCGTCGTGTTGTTTCCTGAAATCGAGCATGACCTCCGCTTTTATATATTTATTAAATAACGCGTAGCTTCTCGCGTCCACGCATCCATTTTTGCATGCAAATTAAAGAAAGGCAATCGTTTCATGATGACTACCTTCTTCACCGAATGTTCAATTCTGAATGATTACCGGCGTTTGTATAAAATTTCCCCCACCAAATGATCAACAAAATACGTTTGTGTATGTGCGTTACGCTCGTTCACCCTACAAAATGTTGGCTTGTTTTTACCATCAGGTCCCCTCAATGCCTCTCACTCTTCTTGCCCATATAACCTGTTTAACGCTCACTTTTAACGCTGCGTCTGAAAAAGCCCAATCAGAATCAAACAAAGCTCTTGACGCAGTCAAGGGAAAATTCCTCAAACGCACAAAATATCTCACTTGGCGAACGCAGTCTCAAAAATTTGAGCAAATTTGTATATTAAGTGGCAAAATAATGAAAACCGCTGATGAAATACGCCAAAGAATAGACCTCGCAAATAAAATATTTTTTTCAGTTTTGACGATCGGCATACACAGGAAAACAAACCTCCAAGTCTACAAATTTGTGATAAGACCTGTATTGTGCTATGGACACAACACAAAAGCATCCACAAACGTATTGAACACTTTCGAGCGTCGGGTCTTGCGGCTAATAATCGGATCAAACCAATATGAGGATCAATTTTCAGTTCGATATTACCATGAGCTGTGTGAAATTCTTGACAAACTGGAGGTCTTAATGATCCGAAGACTGTGGAGGCCGCAATAAGCTGGCCACATGAATCGCATGGATGAACAAGGTATACCCAAAGAGGTATTTGTTGGGAGAACTGAAGAGCGAAGACCAGTTGGGAAAGCGAGGAAACGCTACTCTGACTCGGTTGACGAAGACAGTTCGTAGCTGCTCGGATTTTGAAATTAGAGGATGCGGTCAATGGACTGAGACAGTTGGAGGTGCTTGGTGTAGGAGGTGAAAGTCTGAGGGTCCTGTAGTGCTACGAATAAAAAGAAAAAAGAGTGTGCTAGAAGAAGCTTGAATATCTGTCGATAAATAACTGAGGAACAATATAAAGCGAGCAAAAAAGAGATTAGTTCACTCAAAATCCCAGAAGAGCAAAAAAAATCCATAAAACCTTTGAAAAGGTAATCTACAGGAAATTGAGCATAACAAATTAAAAGCCTGTAGAACTGGGTCATCCGGTAGAATTAAAAAAGGCAATTGTTAAAGCTTTATGGAAAAAGTTGTTCTATTGGCTGAATAAAAGTAGGAGGGTGCTCCTCACAGAAGGATTTTTTAAAAAAATGAACAGCTCAAGCAGCGTCTTCTGAATATCAAAACTTATCAAATACATTTATTCCATTAATTGCGCTCGCAAAATAATATATGGTCATTATGTATTATAATTTTCCGTTCAGTGCATTGACAAATTTTCATCGGAATTCTCACACATCTGTAGTGGTTGGGTCCTTTCTGAATGTATTATATCCACACAGTGTCAAGTGCAGTTGGTTTTGTATTCATAAATTTTCAATCTTCTGTTTATGGCTTATGAAACTTTTAGATAATATGCGTTTGAAGTCAGAAAATCCAGTTACGAGTTTTAGCAAATTTAAGGCTCATCTTGTAATTTTATAAATGAAAACTTAAAATTGATAGAGTGTACTATAGTTAACAGTTGAAAATTTTTTGACATCTGTGGTGTTTGTTGGCCTTGTATTCTTAAGAACGTACTTTCATGATTTTTTCATATTTTCCTGTCCAATCGCAAAGAGGAAGACGCACATTTACTACTAGTATAAGAGCTTTTTTGAAAAGTTTTCACCAACACCTTGCATCTCATACTCATAGTGGCTAGCTCTAGCAAAAACATTTAAGAGTTGCTTCCCAATGTGAGGAAACTTTATTTAAATACATTATAATATTTTTTTGTGCTGGAAATGTTAAGGGGACACCACTTATGACCTGCCAATGAAATTTCACAACTCTTGCTTATGTGGTTTCCGAGAAAACTTGCTGTGGCACACCGACGGATGGGCAAACCGACTGACTTGCAGCCAGGTCACGATTGTAATAGGGTTTTGTAAAATTATTTCACAATACCCTTGCAAAGAAACATCACACTTGTATGCTAGTAGTTGCATAGACAAGCATAACTCTTAGCATTAAAATATTTTTTCAAACCTTCTTCCTCTCATCCTTCCCGCTAGATGATGTATCATCACAACTTGAAAGCACCCATGGCATGTCAAACTGTTCCAGGCTAGGTCCAGAAACCTTGAGCATCTGGAAGCTTTACACTCAGAGCGTAAATAGTCTTCACATTTCAAATTGAAAAAAAATTCTTTCTTATCTTTTAAAGCAACAAGACACACGTTGGGTGGTCAGAACAACGCTCCTGTCAGAATGGTTTTGCACTTAACCTACAACAGGTAGTCACTAATAATGGATAAACTCAAGAAACACTTCAACGAAATGTGTATGTTGTTGTTATTGTTGCTATTTTACATGTACAGAAAAACGAATGTTGCGCAATGTAATGCAACAAAAATTACTCACATCATGCATTTCCAAAAATATTTATGCTTGTCATCTTACCTGAAAATTTTAGGAAGATCAAATCAAAAAAAGCCTGATTCAATTGAAAGTCCACACAACACCAATATCATGTGTTCTGTTGTTGTTGAAATCAGATAAAGTTCAAATCGCTTTAACTATTGTTATACCATCCAAACGCTACAAACCGCGTCGGTGCCTATAGATGTTCCTGGATAGCTTTTATTGGCTTCACTAAATCAGGAGGAAGTTTGTTCCACCATCCATCAAGAGTAATAAGATCGATGGGATTCCAGTGGAGCTCATCAAATACTGTGTCAGCTGTGTTCAGAATGCCATCCATAAAATCATTCAGCACATTTGGCAACAACAACATATGTCATACAGGTGGAGCTAATTAATTATATGTCTTATCCACAGAAAAAGGTGACAAGCTATATTGCGAAAACTATAGAGACAAAAAACTGCTTTGTACGGCGTACAAAATATTTTCAAAGATCTTACAAATAACGTCACCAGTATTATTGTGGCGTATCAAAGTGGCTTTACCGGAGGTAGATTGACCATAAGCCAATTGTTTACAATCAAGCAAGGTACTTGAGAAATACTGGGAGTTCAACATAGACGTACACCAATTTTCGTGGACTTTAAGCAAGCATTCGACAGTATTGATCATAACGCCCTGTACCAAACCATGTTTTGCTTGGTATCCGTGCTTAAATGACACTGGCAACCTTCCAAGTTTGCATCAAAAGCCAACTCACTGATGCTATTGACACAAATATCGGACTAAAGCAAGGTGAGGGGTAGGCCTCATTGCTGTTCAATTTGGCTCTAGAATATGCCATTCGAAATCTACCTGTCGATAGAAGGGGCACGTTATTATATAAGGTATGCCAAGGCGTAGCCTACGAAAGCAACATCAACAATAAGTCATAATCGTTAACAACCACCAGAGAACTTTTCCTGAAACACTACAGCAAAGCAAAACTAGTAGGGCTACAAAGCAATAAAACAAAGCAAAGAAAAATACCTCAAATATAAAAAAATATCAAACTTGCCAAATACAATACCGAAAATCTCGACAAGTTTATACATTAAGGGGCTCTAAAATAACAAGAACCGGTTATGAAAAAGACGAAATACGCCGAAGAATACAGCAATTTCTTAATCAATTTTTACGATCTTAAAGGCCAGCTGCATATACAGGAAAACAAAGCTCCAGGTGACCAAATCTTTGTTGTTGGTCCTATGTGTCAACCAATTCGAGCATCACCTCGACTATATTATCCAGAGTGGGCTTCCCCATCCGCTGTTGTTCTGCGACCAGAGCCACAACATCATTTGCATATCCGATCAATTTTTTACTCATCTGGCATCCCCTGTCTTAGTAGCACGTCGTAAGACATGTTCCACAGGTTCGGACCAAGGATAGACCCTTGTGCAATACCCGATGTAATTTTCATCCTTCGTTGGCCCTGTGTTGTGTCGTAGAGCAGGCTTCGGTCCTTTAGTTTGTTCCTCAAAAGCCGCATTAGATATTCTGGAAGTTGTTTTTCCAGTATATCCACCCAGCTTTTCCAGTATATCCACCCATCTAGCGGGGTTGAAGGCGTTCCTGATGTCGAGTGCCACCAACAGCCACGATCCATCGCTTGGTGCGGCTATATGCCTCTGCCTTCCGGACCGCGGTCACCACCTCTGCAATCGCATCAATGAATCAATGGTGGAGCGTCCTGCTCTAAAGCCGTACTGCCGAGGAGATAGTTCCGCAGCAGCAGGAATCATGTCAGTAAGTCTTCCTTTGATGATTTTCTCCAGCACTTTCCCAGGTGTGTCTAGCATGCATAACGGGCAGTATGCAGATGGTGATTCGCAATTTCCCTTCCTCTTGCTGATCAGCACGAGCCTCACCACCTTCTATCATACCGGGATAGCCCCGTCACGTAGGCAAGCGTTGAATGTGCTGAGCTACAAGTCAGGACAATGGTGACAGACGAGCCGCAACACCTCAGCCGGAACACCATCTGGACCTGGAGCCTTCCTCGCTTTCAATGAGAGGACTGCCTCCTCCAGTTCCGGTTGAGTGAAGAGTGGACACTCGACTGCTCTTTCACCATGGACAGCATCAACGCGAACGGGATGGGCGGGGAAGAGTCCCCGCATTATCGCGTCCATCTTTTGAGCGGCATGTATGCAAGGCTTCCGTAGGGCACCAAGCTTCCACATAACTAGCTTGTAATCAAGGCCCCACGGATCCTTGTTCACATTGTCCACTAGGTCTTGCCAGCAGCGAGCCTTGCAATTGTTGATCAGTTTGCAAAGGCATTTCTTGGCTAACTTATATGCTGCCACCCAGTTGCATGTGTCACGGTTCCGCGCCCGTTGAGCTTCGCGTCGAAGCTTTTAACACTCCCTTCGTTTTTCAGCGATTTCAGTTGACCACCAGTACACTCGGGGTTTGCCGTGCCTGGGTTTTTGACGTGGCATAGAAGCGCAGAAAGCAGTCGTAATGGTGCTCATATTAGAGCTCACCACGTCTTGAGCTGCCAGTTCTTTCGTCCCTGCAGCGGCTCATCTGCTGTGAGCACCCCGACGAACCTCTCGACCTCCATCTTTCCGATGTTCCATCCAGTTGTAGAAAGCCGAGAGAATGGACGTCGGGAGACAACTTCAATGAACTCAAGCAGAATGCACTGATGATCACTGGCTGAGTAGTCCTCTAATACTTTGCAATACTTTGTGAATCCTCCGTAGTAAGGACTCCGAGGAAAATGTCACGTCCAGTATGGTTCCCTCACAGCCAATACGGCGGAAAGTCGGCGTATTTCCGGAGTTTAGTACGACAAGCGCCGTCCTGGCCACCATTTTCCGGATTCGTTTTCCCCGCGGATCCATCTGTGGCATGCCCCATTCGATTGTTTTAGCGTTGAAGTCACCCCCAATGAGCACTTTGCCCTCTGCGTTCAAGACAGTACCCTCCAGAGCATTAAGCTTGGCTTGGAAAGATGGTATCGATTCGTTAGGCATTAGGTACAAACTCAAGATGGTGATCCCTCAGCACCGAACCCACACGAAACCATCCCCCCATCCTCAACTCTCCGCTTGAAAATCACTGTTCCGAACCCAGATGGCTGCAGTACCAGTTTCGTCAGAATACCATAATTCAGGACTTTTATCATGGTGTTGCTTACTTAGTAGCAAGAAGCCAGCTTTCATGTCTCTCGCAAACTGCTCAAGCAGATTTTGGGCGGTAGAGCTGTTATGTAGGCTTAGCTGCAGGATGCGGGTCATCGAAGTTCCGATTTCACCTTGGCTAGGGCTTCCTGGAACACCCGGCATTTTCCTGATCCCAGAACGTGTCCAAAATCAGGTCTTGGATGAGCATGCTTGCAGGGAATTGAGTGTGCCTCCTTCGTTTCTTTTCTGTCCGATTTCACCGCATTTGTAACATAGAGAGCTCCTGTCGGGTCCTTTGCCTACTTGTATGGTGTGACCATAGCCAAGGCATTTGACACATTGAAGAGGCGTTGCTCTTCACCGTATCCTACAGACGACCCACCGTATTCTTACTTTGCTCTTGTTCAGGAATCGTTCGGCGTCCTTTTCGGTCAAGTCAACTATGGCCATGTGTTGTCTCCTGTTGTTTTCTGGTGACAGTCTCGCTTTGATCCTTCCCACGCTAGGAAACTCCCTTTTAATGGCCTCTTCTACATCAGCCAGATCCGTCACGCAGTCAATGTCTCGTATTTCGATCATTGCCACCGGCTTGAGCAAGGCTATAGTTGCGCTTTTGCCGAGGATTTTCTGTACTGCGTCGCAGAATGCTTGATTATTGCCGGCCTCTGTTCCGAATTCGACGAGTATGTGGCCCGGCTGCGTTGGTCGTACTACTTTAATGGTAGTGTTGGTGTCTTTGTGATATCCCGCAGCACCTTCACGTAGAACCGACCATCTTGGGGTTTTACGAGCAGGGCCTGCTACCGGGGTCTTCGTCGGGGCTTTTGTCTCTCCTGTTTAGCGTCAGGTCTTTATGCTTGTTGAGCGTCCGTGCGAACTTTATTTTCTGGCACTTTTTGAAGGAGTTTCTTTCTTCGCTCCTTTTGTAAGCACTATCTGGAACCCGTGATCTGGTGCTCCACGCCCATAAGGTTCCTTCCTTCTTCTATCCCGATCTCCTTCGATTGGGCTAGACGCCATTCTTTTATTGATTTTTAATGGTGGAGCTATCTGCATGTGGCCTTTAGATTTCATCCCCAGCACTTCTTTAACCTTCTGCTCGTCTTCGGCCTTTACCCAGCTCCTCCAATAGTGCCCTATGCGATCTAAGAGCTCCGCTAGTTCATGGAGCCCAAACTTTACTTCTTTGCTGATTTTTGGGGAGTCACATGCAGATTGTATTCTTTTTCAGAACATCTCCTGCTTTTCGGGATAGCCTTTCTTCTTCATGTAGCTAGGTGGCAATTGTACTTTGCAACCATCCTTGGGAGAGGTTATCGCTTTCCGTTTCCGAATGCAGTACTTTCACCACATTTTCGACGTTGGCGGTGCAATTACACAGCGTTGCTTTATTTGTCTGGTCACTCGTTGCTTTTCGTGCCATGATCTTCTCGTTGGCTTCAGGATGTTTCTTTAATATGTCGTTATTTGCGACCCTTGCATCGGTCGCTTCGAGTTCTCGATGCTCTTTATATTTTCTTCCACCACTCGAACACCTGAAGCGTCTTGCAGAGTTTCCCGCTTTTACTTAATGAGACGCTGTGGCGTTTGCATGACTTTTTTGCTGCGCCCGAACGCCGCAGGAATTTCAGTCTGAACAATACTGACTGCTAATCTCCATTTCTCCATCGTCTTCACTGTCGTTGTATTATTCGTCGTTTTTGTCTTGGTTAGTAGCACTCTCGATGTGTTGTAACATCGTGGCTGCAACTGCTGGTTGCGTCGTCAATGTTATTATTTTTTATTTCTTTTTTTTTTTATTTTTTTGATCTTTTGATTTTGGTTGTCCAAGTTTTATTGGGTCCCCCCTCGGAGCCGCTATCTCCGCTCGTGTGTGTAGTCGCCTTTTTGGTCTCATGGTTATCTTTCCAAAGCAGGGAGGTCATGCGAGGGTTGGCACAAGCCCTTATGGGGACAAGTGCTCAGAGCCAGATCAGCGCTAATCGGGAGTCCGTTTCAACCAAACCTACACCACCAACCCAATGGTGTGAACTTCGAACGTACTCCGAGGCCTGCCAAGGTTTTAACGGGACGGAGACGGTATGATAGTTGAATTGGAGCCGTTCACACACGAGTGTCACCTCGGCGCTACTGTGCAAAGCAACTAGGTCCAAACCATCATATCCGCCAGCCCAAAGCATCAATTCCTGTTTGTTGTCCAAAGCGTAGTCCAGATCCAATCAGAGTCGTTACCTGTCATCCCAAGAGGGAACCTGACGGCGGCCCCTATATCATTAGGTCCGTGGGGGTGGCACTCCCCAAAGAACGCTAGCCTCCAAGAGTGCTCTTGTCGACTGGCATTCTCCCTGCGGGAATTTCCTCGGGTACATGGGGATGGAGCTTCCCAAAGAATGCTAGCCTCCAAGAGTGCTCTTGTCGACCGGCATTCCCCCTGCGGACAACATTCCAAGTTTATCAAATAAAACAATGAAGCAAAAATGAACATCTTTCACGACAAGGCTCTTCAAGCCAGTCTTGAACTTTTCTTTTCGGCGCGGAGGCAATATTACGGGAGCCGCGTCCAATCTTGCTCGGTTCGAGCGAAGCTTGAGCTTTGTGGCTGCACCAGTCAAAAAGAGAGGGCATTAAACAAACTGAGGTTTGATCATTTAACTGGTGAATTGTCTTCATTATTTTAGTTGGTAAGCAATTAAGTCAGCATGATTATACTTTAAAAGAAAATTATAGAAGCAAGAAAATCAAGAAATATTTCTCCATTCCCTGACTCAAAGCGTGCGCCCGAGCTTACTCTATTCCAAGGCACTAACCCTGGGATTAGTGAAGTAAAAATACGTTCAACTGGATACTCAATGCATCTGCCCGAGTATCAGCACGCCAATGCAGTTATGCCCGGGGCCTGCAGTTGAACTAATAATTGATTGATTTATCAATCTGACTGCATACTCAAGGCGTTAGCCCGAGTATTGGCGTCCAAAGGCTTTTCACCTGGGGCTAGTAGTTGGATTATTAATCAATTGATTCCTAAATATAACAGCGTGCTCAAAGCATCAGCCCAAGTAACAGTTAAAGCTTCAATAAATAGATTGGTTTCTTCGAATTTCCTTCTCTCTCTGAATAACTAACGAATACAATTAAAGTAAACGTCAATCGAGTAAACTAACTGTTCCATTAATATTCCAAATATATACTTATGTAGGCATATGTAAGTCCCCAATATCTTTACCTGTAATTAATTAATAAGTTTCGAACAATTCATTTTGATTGTATAACCAAACAAAGAAGGAAATAAAACTTAACTCATTCAATAAAGGAACACCTTTTCCATGATCTAATTGACAAATATAAAGTAGCAGGTAAGTGTTATACGGGAATATCTCTCTCTTCCCGGGAACCTTGATGTGTATATAGGAAACACATCAAATCAAGTTCCTAGCGCATGCCTGTATGCATAGAGTGTACTGGTATTGCAACAAGGAGTTAAAAAAGCCCCATCACCGCATAAATTAGAAAGTTTTAAGGCAAGCCACATCACTGCTTAAATTAGAAACTATTTGAGTTAGCGCCATTACTGCCCAAATTAAGAACTTTTTTGGCAAACTTCATCACTGCAAATTTAAGTAGTAATGTCGTAATGGGATACGTTCAGCATTAAGCCCTAATACCCGTTCTGTCATTTCGAATTAGGGCCTAAACACTGCCTAAATTGAATTTCTACTCAGGAATGTGAAAAAAGGAGATCCCCAAATTTCACACAGGCGGTTTTAGATATCTCGACTCTGGTGCACTTTAGCTATAAACTGATAGTCTTAAACAATTTTTCGACGAACATAACATTTCTTCAATTAAGGGTTCTTACATCTTGAACTATTTTTCCAAATTCACATTCCACGGTTCAAGGTTAGGAAAATAGGTGATCTTCCAATTTCACAGAGTTTATTTTAACTACCTTGGCTCTGGTGATCTTTAGACAAAAACTGATTCTTTTAAATAATTTTCCGAGTTAAGGCCTTATAAAGTCATAACCATTTTCCTAAATTTGCAATTCTGAGAGAGCTAGAGCAATTCATTCAATTCAAATTTTTGTTTTAGAAAAAAAAAATTAAAATTGAATTTCGAATTGTGAGGGGTTTTTTGCATTGTGCACATAAAGACCATAGAGCTTTAAGATATAGAGCGGCTAAGATTCTATAAACGCCCGTACATGAGCGCCTGAAAAATTGATTTGTTCTCTTTTTCCCCTTTCGTAGTTGCTTCATCTTCGGCAATTTTCGGAACTCCCATATTTCGAATGCAAAATATATTGCAGCTTAAATGATGAGAAATTTTATATTTTTAAAAAGCCCGCCCAATTATCTCTTTGCACAACAACTCGAACATATTGCCTTCAAGTTTCTTTAGCCCTCAAATGGGAAATCTACCATTTAATTATTAAAAACCCTAAAACAGAGTTGCTAAGGATGATACTTTTTCTCGTGAAATTTAAATACATATTAACATCTAAACTTTGTCGAGATTTTCCCCACATTAATTGGTGGTACTAGAATCTTATTCATATTTTGTGGGAGAATGAGGCATTCTTGCCATGCAAAACATATATTTTTATTGATGAAATTTAATTTGAAATCAATGGGAATATTCGGATACATTTGTCAAATCTGACACTGAACTGAATAAACAGTCAGATAAATAATTCTACTTGAAGGTATGCGCACGCTCAAAAAGTATATGGCCAAGGTTTTTTTCTAATGTTTTGTAAAATCGAATTACTGGCGGTTGGGTATACTCGAAATTACCAGAAATTTTACTCCTTAAAATGCTCAGTCATTAAATATCTACAAGTACCCAGATTGTTAGAAATTTCTTTGTTAACTCTTTTTTAATTTAATGTTGGTAGAAAAATAAAAATGCACCTTTAATCCGTCGAAGCATTTTTCATATTTCAGTTGGAGAAATGCTCGCGTTTTTTCGATTGCAGCCGAACGGAACGAATTGTCAAAACAAGACTAATAATCCGTGTTTTGATAGATGTTGCGATTTATGGGCGATTTTAATAAGTTACTTGTGTCGGACAATTTGTTGAACAATAAAAATTACAAATCGTGAGCGCTATTTAATTTGTGATTGTGGAAAAGTGCGAAGACAAAAGTGACAGTGATTTTTAAAGACAAATATAGACAATGAAGTGTGTCATTTTCACTTGTAGAAATTACACTTGTTCGCTGCAATACGGGGTGTCGTTTCATAGGTAAATTTAAGACAATGAATTTTGAACTTTCGCGTTGATTAGGTCAAAAAAGATGCCTTTTTCAATAATAATGCAGAAATTATTGGTTTGTCGATCAACAATATTGTTTAAAAGGTGTGGCTAAATGTTCGGCTCGAGCTTTTGACACTCACCTGAATTTTTTGTGCGCTAAATTTTCGCGGGTTACGTATATTCGAATTTCGATTTTTTTGTGGCGTTATGTTGGTACTCATGTCTGTCACTTATGCCGACAAGCTCGGCCATTTTGAATGTTCACTTTATTGGTGATAGCTGCTTTACTTGCACGTGTTTTCAATCGTCTTCGATTTTTACTTATTCAAAAAAATGGATCAAAGAACGTGTATCAAATTTTGTGTGAAAAACGAAATTAAGTGCGCGGATACATTCCGAATGTTGACTGTGGCATACGGAGAAGCTGCCTTGGACCGAAGCAACGTTTATCGGTGGTACAAAATGTTTTTAGAAGGCCGAGAAGATGTGAACGACGAAGAGCGTGCCGGACGCCCGAGCACTTCAACAACAGACGAAAAAATTAATGAAGTGGAGAAAATGGTATTGGCCAATCGTCGAATCACCGTTAGAGAAGTTGCTGATGACCTAAACATATCGATTGGCTCGTGCCATTCGATTTTTATCAACGATTTGGGCATGAGACGGGTCGCCGCGAGATCCGTACCAAAATTGCTCAATTGCGACCAAAAACAGCAACGCATGAACATTGCTAATGAGATGTTAAACTCTGTCCGCGACGAACCAAATTTGCTCCAGAGGGTCATAACTGGTGACGAATCGTGGGTTTATGGTTATGACGTGGAAACCAAAGCTCAATCATCTCAATGGAAGCTGCCGCATGAACCAAGACCGAAAAAAGCGCGCCAAGTTCGGTCGAATGTGAAAGTTTTGCTGACAGTTTTCTTCGATTGCAGGGGCGTGGTGTATCATGAGTTCTTGCCACAGGGAAGAACGGTCAATAAGGAATATTACCTGCAAGTTATGCGCAAGTTGCGCGAAGCAATCCGCCAGAAACGCCCGGATTTGTGGGAGAACAAAAATTGGCTTCTGCACCACGATAACACCCCTGCTCACACATCGTTGCTTGTGCGCGACTTTTTGGCTAAAAAACAACAGACTAATGATGCCGCAGCCACCGTATTTCCCAGATCTGGCCCCCTGTGACTTTTTCTTGTTTCCTAAACTGAAGAGGCCCATGAAACGACGAAGTTACGCTACGCTTGACGAGATAAAGACGGCATCGAAGGAGGAGCTGAACAAGATTAAAAAAAATGATTTTTTGAAGTGCTTCGAAGATTGGAAAAACCGTTGGCACAAGTGTATAATATCTCATGGGGATTACTTTGAAGTGGCGAAATAGATATTCATGAATAAATAAATAATTTTTGAAAAAAAACAAAATTCGCGATATCTTTTGAACACACCTCGTAGATTGAGTCGAATAGTTTCGCTCAGTATTTAGTATAAAAATAAAGATAAATGATTTTTACAAGTGTGAAGTTCCGCTGAATACTTACATCTATTAAAGTTATAATGTTTTTTAATATTGAAATAAACCTCATGCATCCGATGATAACAGCTTTCCTAGAGACGAACCCAGAAGATCAATTTGGATTAAGCGATTAGGAAATGCAATCCCAACTATAAAAAAACACAGTGTGATCTCCCACACCCCAAATCGTATCGTGCTGACGACTTGTGTGTGTGTAAAGTTGAAATTCAACAGTCCGTCAACCTTAATCTTTCCGATCCGTACACACATCCGTCCGCCTTGGGCATTTCAACACTTTGCACTGTCCGCGCATCACTGCAGGAATAGCAATCAGTCAGTCACCGTCGTCAACATTCCGTCTATGCATTCGTCTGGGAACGCTATCAATCGTTCGGTCCATGCATTCGTCCGGCAACGCTATCAATCGTTCCGTCTACGCATTTGTCATCACCATCGAATAAGCGACAAAGCTTGATGCCGCTCACACACGCACACACACCCGGGATCTCGTCGTGCTAGCGACTTGTGTGTGCGGGGAGTGAAAGATCACCCGTCCGAGATAGTCAAAAACAGTACTGGGTGCCGTTCGCATATTCGCAAGGGAAAAACAATACTCTGGTCGATCCGTATATTCGCGAGTGCAAAAATCAGTACATTGGTCCCGTCCGTATATTCGGGAGTGAAAAAAAACAGTAACCCGTGTACCGCGTGGCAAAGGGGACACTCTTGTCAGATCGAGAACAAGTGTGGTTTGCAATGCCGTTGGGAAAAATCGACTCGTTAACCGCAAAACAACTCTCTGCCGTGCTCGGGACGCGAAATCGTTCCACCGGAGGAACAAAAACGGAACTGGTGAACCGTTTGCTGAGTGAACTGGGCACGGACGAAATTGAGATGGACGACATCCCACTCGACCCGTTGTTATCGTTTGTGTCGCGTGCGGAATTCACCAAATTTTATTCCGAGATTGCCAACATTTCTGCAATGTTGCAAGAATTAGTGCAAAGTCTTTCGCACCCCAACCAGCAGCCAGTTACCGCCGAAAGCCATTCAACCGAGCAACCTGCTCGTCCACCGTCCCCCGTCGAATCGAATGCTGCAAATGAGCTGATCCAGCCGTTGTCATGTGCAAAATGTCATACAAGGAATCAGCCACCGCTACACCCGCTCGCTGCTAGAGCGCAATCGTCCACCGAAGGAACACAAACCGAGTTCCACGAGCCGACAGCATCAGCACTCCCGTGTGCGAATTCTGTGTTTCCCGAATCGAAACATGGGGTAGTGACGTCAGCTACCTGGGTTAACACCCGAATGCCGACCGTCCGCGAAGTGAGCGACATGCTGCCTGCGTTCGACCCGCTGTCTGAACTATCGCTTTACGCAATACAATTTGTTGATTGAGTCAACATCTTGCGAACAACGTTCTCGTGGGGAGATGATTTACTCCTGCTGGCCGTACTGGGTAAACTCAAATCCACAGCGAAGATGTGGTACGATAGCCAACCGATGGCGTATGGATCATGGCAATCGCTCGCCATGGATCTCGTGAGAGACCTCGCAAATCAGTTCGACGAAAGCGACGCGCACGCGAAATTGATATCCACAACTCGGTTAACCGGAGAGTCGGTGGAAATGTTCTTCCACCGAATGTGCTCCATAGCCCGACGCGGAAACGTGAGCGAAAGGGCTACAAATTGTTACATCCGATCGAGTCTTCGGCATCCTGCACTGCAAAATTCTATCTCATGCATAGATTTTGCAACGGCCACCGACCTATTAGTAGCGATCCGCCGTTTCTTTGCGAACCAATAGTTGCAAACCGGCAAGCACGATGATGGAGGAAGGAAACCACGAGAGGATCCGACACCGAAACGAGTCGACACCGACTCGACAAAGGATCCGGTATGCTACAATTGCTGGGCCAGTGGATACATTGCAATTAACTGTCCACAACCGCACCGACGGGAGAGATGCGGAAAGTGTTCACGAGCAACACACACGACATCCCAGTGCCCCGAGAGAGACAGGCATGCAAACGTTCGTCAGATCTCAACCGCACCGCAACCATATTTGAAGACGTGCAACAAAAAAATCATGGTGTGCCGCAACGAAGTGGACGCGTTTGTTGATCCAGGGAGCAATCGATCTTTAATTCGACACAGCGTTGCCCGCAAGTTGTGCCAAATTGTCGAAGGTGAGCCCGTATTGCTAAAAAGCTTCGCTGGTGGGTTCACTGAGAGCAATCAACTCGTCATCACCGACGTCACCATTGATGAGTGCAGACAGAAGGCTAAATTAGTAGTCGTGGATGACAACCTGTTACCGCTGCCCGTGTTGCTGGGTAGAGACGTGCTATGCAGTGAAGACAGTCAACTAGTTATCCGATCTGGTACATGCCGAATGGAGAAAATTGATCTGATGAACGTAAATATCGGAAGCGAGCTAATTGAAACCGAACGCCAAGAGCTATACTAACTAATTAGTGAATATTCTGAATGGTTCGCTAATGACATATCGGAATTGGGTTGCTGCCGTCATATTGAGATGTGCATCCAGCTTAACTCAAACAACGTCATAAATTCGAAGCCGTACAGATGACTAGCGAATTGCTTCGCGATGGAATCATTCGACCGACCGAATCCGAGTTTTCCTCGCCAGTCGTCCTCGTCAAAAAGTCGAACGGCGAAGATCGACTATATATCGACTATCGAGCACTAAACGCCATCACCGTGAAGCAGCCGTACCCAATGTCATCTGTTGATGAGCAGCTTGCCATGATTTCCGGCAACAAATTGTTTACCACATTGGACCTGATGGCCAGTTACTACCAAATCCCGATGGAAGAAAATTCCAAAAAGGACGCCGCCTTTTTGACGCACGAAGGAGCGTTTGAATTCAACGTGATGCCTTTCGGTCTGGTTAATGCCCCAGCTGCGTTCCAGAAGGCCATCGCACCGCTCATCCGTAAAATGACTCCTGAAGAAGCCATACCATACGTTGACGAAGCCATGATTCTGAGCCGTACCGTCCGTGAGGGCTTCGAACGCCTAAGATCGTTCCTCACACTGTTGAAGGAAGCTGGACTAACACTGAAGACTTGCTGAAGCCCGGAGTGGAGAAGACATCAGCGATCGGAAGTCTCCCAATCCCGACTAATGTAACCGAAGTACGCCGTTTCCTTGGACCTACGGGATTTTTCCGGAAGTTCATCCGCGGATATGCTGTGATTGCCCGACCTCCCACCGCATTACTGAAAACGTCATCGAACCCGATATTCTCTTGGAGAGAAGAGCACGACGCAGCTTTCCAGACGTTGAAAACGGCTCTAACGAGTGAGCCTGTGCTTGCAATTTACTATCCGACCAAAACCCACGAATTATATACCGATGCCAGCTCAAAGGGCCTAGCAGCTGTGCTGATGCAAGAAAGCGAATCGGATGTATGGAAGCCCGCCTTCTTCTTTAGCCGTCAATGCAATGACCGAGAGAAGAATTTCCATAGCTATGAACTCGAAGTTCTGGCAATCGACGAAGCCCTAGACCATTTCCGACTTTATCTGCGAGGGAAGAAGTTCCGAATCGTAACCGACTGTTCAGCTGTAACCACTATGAGAGTATCCAACCCGATGATACTGAGAGTAGCCAGATGGCTTCTGAGACTACAGGAATACAGTCATGAGATTGTACACCGTCCTGGAAATGCAATGCCGCATGTCGACACGCTCAGCCGAGCACCTGTCGGAGAGCCACAGAACATCGCGAACGTAGCCGATAAAATCATGCGAATTGAATCCGAAGTCATCGATCGACCTGATGCCAACGCCGCCGTCGCCGCTGCTGCCGCTAGCAGTGCGATACTCCTCATCGAAGCTGAAACCGTCAATTGGGTTGCCGCTATGCAATCCAGTGACGTCGAAGTAAAATGATATCGTTCAAGGTGTAGAAGTCTCACCGCAGCAGAAGCAGTTGAAGAGCAAATATCAAATCAAACAAGGTCGCTTATTCCGAATGATCGAAGGCCAGGGAAAATTCGTTGTTCCCCGAGCAGTACGATGGAGAATCGTCAAGCTGTACCATGATGACATGGGCCACATTAGTGTTGATAAAACGCTCAACTGCATACAACAACACTTCCGGTTTGCGAGAATGCGCAATTATGTGAAACCGTATATTACGTCATGTATACAATGCTGCTACAACAAGATGCTCATTGGGAAACCAGAAGGACGCATGCACTGTTACGATGTCGATCCAGTGCCTTTCCGTGTGCTCCAGCTGGATCACCTCGGCCCGTTTCCGAGGAGCGCGAAGGGCAACACCTACGTTATTGCCGCGTCGGATCCATTCAGCAAATATGTGATCCTCAATTCCGTCCGATCTGCCAAGAGTCGCCCTGTCATCGAAATGCTCAACGAGCTAACCGCATACTTTGGACTGCCAAATCGACTAATCACCGACAGAGGAACCGCCTTTACATCAACCGAATTCGAAACATATTGCCACGATAATCAGATCGCCCATTCGAAGACCGCCGTCTACAGTCCGAGAGTCAATGGGCAGGTCGAGAGACTGAATAAAACCATCCTCGATTACCTGCGAACGTCGACGACCAGTCAGCGCGATTGGGACAAAGGGATTAAGGACTTACAGTGGAGCATCAATTCGATGGAGACGCAACTACGAAGTTTAGTCCAAACGAAATCGTCTTCGATTTCCCGTTAAGGGACGTCATCCATAATCACCTGGTGCTTGCACTCAACGACGGTGAGCCGCCCCGATCCGAAGATGCGGCACAGCCCTCATCAACGGCGGAAAGACGAAATGCCGCTGCACAGAATATCTTGACCGAGCCGAATCGATGGAAGTCCCGATTCGACGAGCGACACCGAAAGCCCAGAGCCTATGAGGCCGGAGACCTCGTAATCATCGAAAACTCCTTGCCGTCAACCGGAGAGTCGAGGAAATTGGAACCACGATAAAGAGGGCCGTACCAAGTCAAACGAGCCCTGAGATTCGACCGATACGTAGTGGAGGGTCTACCCAGGGAGGACCACCTAACCCGAACATTCACATCAATCTTTTTGGCTGAAAAGTTGAAGCCGTGGTGTGAACCACATCCAGAAGTAGACGAAGCCGACGACGACGTCGAAGTCGATGATCCCGAGCTCGAAACGAGCCCAAAATCAGGAGTGGCCGAGCTGTCACCGACTGATGCCGAGTCGAGACCCAAAGAGGACTGACCGGGGGAGTCGGTGTGTAGACGTGAAGGAGTACGGTTCTTCCCCAATAAAGTGTAAAATCAAACGCCCGTGTATTATTTATATCCGATCCGCTATCGCAATTGGCTTCCCCTGACAATATATACATATTTTTGCTTTATTTCAGAATACTATAAAACTTTTCATTATGCAAAATGATGTTGCACTTGAAAATAATACTCAGGCGAGACTGAATATTACAGAAGGAATGGGTACTACAAGTAATTTTAACGAAAAACATTTGACGTTATGAAGTTTATGCTAAATTTTTGCCCAAATTTTCATAAGTTTTCTTGTAGGTTGCACCTAACCTAGACGCAAATCAAGACGATAATAATGGACTTTCAAAAGTAAGTTTCGTGTATGTTTTCAAGGTTATTGGGGCTTTTGTATTTGTTTTTATGTTTAGAATTGTTTAGAAAAAAATGAACATTTGATTTCAAGCATTTTTATATTAACATAAATACGATATGGGCTCATATCGTAAGTAAATCACTTATGTTCCTGAAAGCAAAGCATTTAATAACTTTTTTGTTGCAAATTAAGAATTCACATTTATTTTCTCAGCCCGATTAAAAAAGTATAAGATTTATTTAATGAAAAAGATAATCTGTAAATTGAATCAGATCTCATAAATTTTGCTGGATAATCTGTGTTTAGATGTGCCAGTTTTTTTAGCATTCACTGTGTTAAGATTATCGTGGAATATCTGCAAGGTATATTTAGCTAGTTACGAATTTATTCTTAAGAAAATCTACATTTATATAGGATTTAAAGAGTAAGCGCCAATTGCCAACGTGCAGATTTAACAGGAACAAAATTGAAAAACTGCAGGCAGAGTTGGCTTCAATGAGAAGAAAAATCAATGAAAAAAACAAAATGATCGATTCGCTAAAAAAGCGTTTGCTCCGCAATAAAAAGAAGACCTCTAATTTGGAGGATTTGCTTAAATCCTTGAAGCAGAAAAAGCTTATCAGCAAAGATATGCAGCAAGTGATACATAATATAAGTGAACCCTGTAAGCAAACGCTAGAGAAACAATTATTCCAACGAAGAGTTTTGAGTCCTATAAGCCATTTGACCTTACGTTATGAGCATTTGCCCTTAATTTAAATTTTTTGTCGTCAAAAGCGTATGATTATGTACGGTTGACATTTGGTAAGTCGTTGCCACATAATAGAACGATCCGAAGGTGGTACGAAGGAATCGGATGTGTACCAGGTTTCACTAGCGAAGCGTTTGAAGCTATAAGAAATGTCGTACGAGTAGCCGACAACGAAAAAATTGTTGTAAATATAGTATTTGATGAAATGAGTATCAGGCAACACCTTGAATGGGATTGCCAACGAGCATATGGATACGTAGATGTTTGTGATGGTGGTAACGTGGACAAGATAGCCACGCAAACGCTTGTATTCATGTTGGTTTCCATAAATAAATCTTGCGAAATTCCGATAGCATTTTTCCCAATTTCGTCGATTAATTCAGAACAAAAGGCCAATCTTTTTTCACATTGCATTAAATATTTAGTTGAAACCGGGGTTGAGGTTGCTGGAGTGACTTTTGACGGACTAGCATCAAATTTGCAAATGGCTAAACTGATGGGTTCAGATATTTGCTGCTTGAAATCAAAAGGCTACATACAAATAAATGATTCACTAGCAAAGTATATAGTTCACCCTGATAGTTGCCATATTGCATTGGCAGACATGAAAATTTTTAAAGATCAAGACAGCAATAGCATTGATTGGGAATATATCGTTTCACTGTTTGAGCTACAGGAAAATAAAGGGCTACATCTTGGTAACAAATTAAGAAAAGCGCATATTTACTCCCAGTCTCAAAAAAAGAAAATTCGTTCGGCTGTACAAACTTTCAGTAACTCAGTTGCGGGTGCTTTCGATTTTTGTAGGGTGTCTTTACAGTTGGAACAGATCGCTGGTAGCCAAGCAACAGCAAATTTCATTCGTATCTTCAAACAAATATTTGATATTTTAAAGTCGAGAAAACTATCAGCATAGCCTCCGTCAAAACAAGCTCTATGTGGGAAAAATGTAGAATTAATTTATGCCTACTGTTGTGATTATGTTATGTACATAAAAGAATTGAAACTAATTTCTGGTACACTAGTGATTGAATCGAAGAGAAGTGTAGGATTTATAAGCCTTATTGTTGGCTTACAAAATATAAAGATTTTGTACGAGCGTTTCATTTTGACAAAAACATTGAAATTTATTCCCTATACAAGTTCAGTCAAGATCATCTAGAATTATTTTTTGGATCAATACGAGTAGGCTTAGGAAATAATAATAATCCAACAGTAAGACAGTTTACCTCTCCATACAAAAAAAATTTTATTTCGCACCCAGATTAAAGATGGAAGAATGGGCAACTGCATTCCATTTAAATACATCCCTATGTTAAATGTAAAAAAAAGTTGTACTCTGAGTCAGATCAATTTGAGTGCCGAACGCACTTCAATGATTGAAGATATATCTTTTGATGAGAATGCAGCGAATGAAGAATTTATTGCGGGACACAACTTTGCTACACAATTGGAAAAACTCTCATCATATGCGGAACATGCTGTGGAATATATAGCAGGTTTTGTTGTTTTCAAATTATTCCACGTTCTCAAAAAGACTGAATGTATTGCTGCAATACAAGGTAAAGTTAATGCGAACTCTTTAATCAAATTTAAAAACAATGGATGTTTGAAAGCGCCATCTCAAAGTGTTGTAGAAATTTGTAAAAAGACCGAAGAAGAAATAAGAAGAGTTCAACGATGCAATAGCCAAGGGATTCTCAATAAGGAATTATTGGAAATAATTTATTCCAAGATAAGTCGAAATAATTGCATTGGAAATAATTTATTCCAAGATAAGTCGAAGCTCGAAGCTGGAAACAATGCACTATAGGCTGCTAATCAAATTAATTACAGAAAAATATTTGCAAACTAGATATTATTTCATCGCTAAGAAATCGTCAGAAAAAATATTTCTCCGACAGAAATTCAGCAAATTAATTCATTTTAAACGACAACTTTTTAAGCACTTCAATTTATTCCTTTCTAAAGCCAGTGCCTTAATTCCGCCAAAGCCGGTCCCAAGCTCGGAAAAGGAAGAGGGAGGTGTCGTATAATGATTTAATCAATGGTTGAGATAAAATTAAATGCATTTTCGTTTACATTCAAACGACTAAGAAACTACAAAGCATTTTTTTAAATATTGCTTAACTTTTGTCTGATTTTGGTACTTGAAAATAACTCATACGCTCCTATTGAGCTTCAGGATTGAAGAACGAATCAATAATGCGTGTCGTTTATTTTGTAGTTCAATAAGGAGCTTAATAATATTTATTGATTTCATATTCATGCAGATTTCAAGTTTTCAAAATTAATGCAAGTTCAATATGGAGAAAACGTTTTCGAGGCTACTCTATTTAAGCTAAAACTTTTTAACATGAATTCAACTTATTACTAAAAAATGATTTACTTGAGAAAATTTGCAGGAAGCAAACATATTCGATGTATTCTTACAGCGACACAAATGCATAGATTGCTAAATGTTCGTTGACCCAAAATATCTACGCCACTGTTAAAATTTTGTTGGTACTTGTAAATTTTTTCAAGTGTTTGTAAAAACGGGGCGGTTACGACGCAAAAATGGCTTATCGTCCTATATCTTATAGCTCCATGATAAAGACTGTCAGTTTTTTTCAGAATTTCCGGTCCAAAGTCGTTAGTAGTAGAGAGAGACCAATTTTGGTTATCTTCCCTTTTGTCTGCCTCCTTTCTTCTACGCTTCAACAAAATTAAACCTTTAAACTATATAAAAAGATCTCACTAACATCTTTCATTTGGTTCTCTATTCAATTATCTTTAAATAAAAATATTTTTAATTGTTCACATCCTTAGATTTTTCGAATATTGCTACGACTGTGAAGCTTTTAAGTGGACACTCTTTCTAACCTTTCCACAAGGTTTGATGACTCTAGCTGCTATATTTCTGAAGAGAGTCGTGAAATGATTTTTTAAGTTACTATATAAAATCGGTCGTTATTTTGTATTGTTTTTCCGCGTTCACTCCAGCCACCAAAACATCCTAGCATGACTTCAAAAACGTTTCTTACTGACGTCGTAAGTAAATAAACGTTTCACGTTGGTAGATAATTTTATATCCGTCTTATTAACACTGCTAACGATATATCAGAAAGACTTTTCAGTGTTCCATCTTACTTGGAATTCATCGGATATAATTTCCCTATTCTTTCATTGAATGATGAAACCCAAAGATAATTAATGAGTGTAAGATTGAAGATAAACTTTTCCCAGTAAAACATTTCCCCGGATCACTCATCAGCGGAAACATCATTTACAAATCTGAATGTCCTTTCAAAGAACAGTTGTGAATATATCAAACAAATCATTGAAAATATATGAAGACGTATTAAAGTTTTGAAACGCTTTTCAGATCATGCTTCCATCACCAGCTTCTATTTCTCGTAAAAACATCGTTGAAAACGGAGAGGCAAGGACCCATGTCTCGTAAATATTAACTTTGATGAAACTCGTATTTCGCATATGATGTGGTAACTTAGTCGAACATGTCTTGCTAAATATCTAGAAAATAAATTAACTGGGTAGCAAGTTCTTACGAAACTTTTGACATGCTTCTTTGAATAGCTAATTTAAGAATATATTAGTCGGCAAAAGTTTTGGGATCTTTAATTGAGTTCATTATACGGTGGCAGGATACAAATCAGGCAATGTAAAGCAGCATCAACGTTCCGTTCTTAGCCCTATAGTTGGGCTCGAAATGCGAATGTGGTAAAGGATGCACAAGTAGGTGTAGTTCGTATTCCAGGAACTTGTATTACGCGTTCGAGCAATATATTATGCATGAGATTAGCAAACCTTGTCACTAGTGATAGACTTGGTGGTTGCGGAAATATGTATTCATAATGCATGCATATGGTGTAGGTGGCCAGCCACATAATTAAAGCATAACATCATCGAAGAGCATTATTAAGGTTGTGGTTCACGTTTCCCGCATTTTCAATGCAATGATTGTGTGGTTTCGGGAAGATTACGGAATACCAATTATTGTGGTACAACATGTGATTTGCATGATTTTCCAATCCACGCTGAATAGCATCGATTTCAACACAAGATTATTTACCGCTTTGTGGTAATGAGTTTTATGCGGAAATGATTTTGATGATGGATAAGCTTATGGTTCCGATTTACTAAGGATTCGGTGAGATGTTATCGTATCGAATAATGTTGGTAGTGCATTCAAATTAGAATTAAATGAAAACTTTACTTGTAGAAGCCCTTACAAAGTATGTTTTGTATGATACGAAGCCTTTGAAAGGGCGAATTACCTTATCTTTGTATTATATTATGCCGTATTGTAGTTTATTTTTATGATTTTAATGTGATTCTTTCTATGTCATGTAGACCAATGTTTGTTAACATCAACAGAGGATAGCTTAAGTACAATGAATCAGTAGAGAGCCATCCGAAATTAATTTTAATTTTTAATTGCTTATGTCTGCTGTAAAATTAATTTATATTGTTTTGCATGTGTCACATTCCCAGTAAGCTTTTTTTATGGATTACCTAATTCATTTAACCAACATAAAACAAAGTACACCCGATTTTTTTAACTTGAGGAAATCAAAAAGAGAAAAAATTGTGGCAAGAAACTTGAAGAAAAAGCTGTGAGGGAATAACTAAGCTTCAATTTTCTCAAGATATCTTCAATGAGTGCCCGTTTAAAAAATTCAACAAAATAAAATCACATCGTCCAAAAGTTTTTGTAATTCTGGATATTGCCATCTAAGTTCATTCTCGGAATAAAAGTCAATTTGTAAGTTAATTCAATTTTAAATCATCAACCATTTTCCTTTTGACAACAACGCATTTGGTCAGCAGCATTGTTATTTCCCTGAAAGAAATTCGTTTTCCGAGAATACATTTTGCTTTTCATGTTTCACAAATATTATGTTGCTGGACACAAAAGAACGTCGAAATAGAAATCAGCCAACTCACACTAATTGGAGAAACATAACATGCAAAATAAACTTCATGTTTTCAGCACGTACAATTAAAAACAACTTTATAATTAAATTAACCTCAGGGCTATAGAGAATTGAATCCCTAGGCTGGGGATTAGCAATCTTTCAACACAACGCCGTTGAGTGAAATTAATTAAATACCAAATATCAAACAACAAAATATAGGTACATGAGTATGTGAGCGATATGTATCAAATGTTGACTAAAGTTACTAATTAATACTTAATTCGTTGCCATAACGTTCTTTGTACTGTACGTGCCCACAATTGAAGGAAATCGTCTCCGGGAAATAAGCACTACCTACCTACACAAAACGTTCGTTCACATTCGCAACTAAAGCGAATTGCTTGAGGCAAGGTCTCCTCGTATGTATCCACATATGCGACCTCAGAAGAAAGACTCGGAATTAAATCCTATTTTCAATTCAGAAGCCACAATTTAATTTCTGATACTGATGTTGTCATGGGGACAGTCGTAGTTTGAAAATTTTGTTCAGCTCAAGTTATTTGTTTTAATTCCGATTTATTAGCAAACTTTTTCTTGTGTTGAAATTTGTTTTATATCAATACAACACATGTTTTAAACTAAAGTTTTTAGGCTCTATATGTTAAGATGGCTCAAAGGAGCTATTTAGCCTTGCTTTATAGTGTAAACAGGTACACAACAAAGCTAGATCCAACAGCTTTTAAGGGGAAAAAATTAATAAATGATGGTGCTATCTAATGAAAATAATTCGATTAGATATAAGAGACGATGTAGCTACTGGATAAAGGTGAATTTGCCTATACACACTTATATTTACTGCAAGACCCGCTGTCAGCAAAATTACATTGTCCATGAGCAACAACCTACCCAGTTAAAACAGCGAAATAACCAATGACTTCGGGTACCCAGCAAACGGACGCATCAGAGTCATCGTTCACGGACTAGCCAAAGTCACCACTTCAGTTTAACAGGCGTAATTTTGAGTATTTCACTTAACAAATATGTTGGTGTATTGGATGATGATCATGGTTGGTATACATACCTAAGGTATCTACCCTCCCATCTAAACATGAAAATGTATCTGACCAGAGATTTTAAGTGTTTTAGGGAGTAATTTACGTTGAATTTCGAAACCCATCCAATATAATAAACAGATGCATCATAGTACCTTAAGCAAACTAGTACTGCCGCCGTCTGGATTTGGAACATTTGTCGCTGATTAACGTGAGTACCTACCCTTTACGGGCCTAACCGCACGGTCACCATTAGACTGCGATTGATTTAAGCGCCAATCATTCGGCCCGAAGTTCGGTACCAGTTTACATTGAGGGAACTCTCAACTTTCATACTAGTACATCCGAGACCCAGCTATATCTGACTCTACGAGGTCAACGCCAAACTTTGTTTGCACCACAAGCCACCACGATACTCTGCGAAGGGCCGCAACCAATCAGCTGACCATCCGAAGACGGAGGCTCATCAGCTGCCCGTGGTACCTGAACATACCTCCAGGGTTTAGGTTTGCAGCAATGAGTTGATCTTGTTATCGAACAATCCCAAAGCCAGTATGTTTCGGATCCAGTTGCAATCCTAGTATTTTCACTAAGCGATTCGGGTACCCTGGGAACGCCAATACCCGTCGGTTTCACTGGAATCGGAGACGACAACCCAACAATAACAGTTGCACCCCTTTGAATTACCAGATCAGTTCCGCCCTGGGGGTCTGGATTTCCATTCAGAGAGTTGTGGACGGGATGGTTTCGTGTGGGTTCGGTGCTCATTGACCACCTTCTTTAGTGTGCAAAATTAATCGATATCATCTTTCCAAGCCAAGCTTGAAGCTTTGGAAGGCGTTGTCTAAAACCCAGACGGCGACGTGCCCGTTAGGGGAGACTTCAATGCTAAAGCAATCGAATAGAGCATGCCTCATACAGATCCGCGGGAAAAACGATCCCAGAAATGGTAGCAAGGACGGTATTTGTCGAACTAAACACCGGAAATACGCTGACTTTCCGCCACATTGGCTGTGAAGGAACCAGACCGGACGTAACATTTGCCACGGAGTCCTTAATATGGGTAAAACACAATTGCAGAGTATTAGAGGACTACTCAGCTAGTGATCATCAGTGCATTCTACTTAAAATCAAAGATGTTGTTTCCTGACGCACGTACTCTCACCTTTCTACAATTGGGTGGAACATCGGAGGGGTGGACGTCGAGAGGTTCATCAAGGTGCTCATAGCAGGTGCTCCACTGTAGGGAGAACCGCAGGGAATGGAAGAACTCAACTATGAGCCATCACGATTGCTTGCAACGCTTCTATGACCTATCCAGTACGGTAAGTCCCCATTGTACTAATGGTCGACTGAAGTCACTGAAAAGCAAAGGGAGCGTCAGGGCTGGTCAGGGTGACGGCATATAAGTCGGCCAGGAAATGCTTTCGCAAATTGATGAAGATCAGCAAGGCTCACTGCTGGCAAGATCTTGTTGACAATGTGAACAAGGCTCCGTGGGGCCTTGGCTAGAAGCTAATTATGTGGCAACTTGGTGTCCTACGTAAATATTGCATACATGATGCGGGAAAAATGATGGAGATAGCGCGGGCACCCTTCCCCACCCATCATGTTTGCATCGACGCTGTCCATGGTGTAACAGCAGTTGCGTGGCCGGCCACTCTACACACAGCCGGAACTGACAGAGGCAGTCATTTCACTGAATACCAGGAAGACTCCCTGTCCAGATGATATTCCAGCTGAGCTGTTGCAACTTGTCTATCACCATTGTCCTGACTTGCAGCTCAGCACATTCAACGCATGGCTAGGAGACAGAGTTTTCCCGGTACGATGAAAGGTGGCGAGGTTCATGCTGATAAGGGGGTGGGGGGGGGGAGAATCCCGGATCGGCCTTTACATTTCCTCCGTTATGCATGCTAGAAATGGCTGGAAAAGTCCTGGAAAAACTCATCAAAGGAAGACTCACTGACGTGATTCGGGCTGCTGGGGACATGTATCCTTAGCAAAACTGCTTTAGGGCATGCTCTACCATTGATGCGATTACAGAAGTGGTGAGTGCGGTCCAGAAGGCAGAGGCATATAGCCACCTCAAGCGAAAGATCATCCTGTTGTTGACACTCGACGGTAGAAACGCCTTCAAATCCGCTAGAGGGGTGGATATTCTGGATACGCTGTAAAAGCCTTTACAAGTTTCAGAATATCTAATGCGGCTTTTGAGGGAGCACCTAAGGGACCAAAGCCTGCTCTACGACACGACATAGGGTCAACGTATTATGGAAGTTACATCGGGTGACGCCTAGTGACGTATCCTTGGTCCAAATCTGTGAAATGTGTCTTACAATGGGCTACTGGGACTGGAGATGTCAGGTCGGTTCGGCTATGCGGATGATATTGCGGGTCTATTCGCTAGACGCACCGTTGAACAAACGCAACTTAGGCAAGGTATCCTTATACGAAGAGTGAGAAACCGAATGACTGCCCGTGGGTTCAGTTTAGTACTGGAGAGAACCGGAGTGTTTGTTTTGACCAAATAGAGAATCCCTAGAGTAAGGATGATCAACATTGGAGACATACTAATTGAAGTGAAGCCAGCTGTGAAGTACCTGAGGCTACTGATCGACTGAAAGATGAGTTTCTCTGAGCAAATAAGGGCAACTGCTGAGAATGGTGCTTCAGGAGTACCGGCTCTGAGTCAACTTATGGCCAACGTAGGGGGACCCAGCCAATCAAGAAGATGCCTCTTGATGAGTGTCGTAGGATCGGTGCTACTCTATGGAGCAGAAATATGGGCCGACGCTCTCAGTAAAGAGGTAGACCGAAAACGCTTGGCACAGGTAGAGCATTGAAGATTGCATCCTCGTATCCAACAGTCTCTGGTTCAATTGTGGGAGTTATGGCAGGCATGAAACCCATCGCCCTTCTTGCAAGAGAGCACCGCACTATTTACCTGCGTCGAAACGAGTACGTGAGGGTGATGGTTCGCTCAATGATTAGCAGCAGTCTTGGGTGAATGGCATAAAGGGAAGGTGAACTGCGTGCTTTATCCTGGATGTAAGACCATGGCTGAATTGGAAGCATAGTGAGACTGACTTCTATCTGACCCAGCTTTTGAGCAGGCATGGGAGTTTTTGGTCTTACCTCCACAAGACTGGTAAGTCACGGTCCTCTGATTGTCGATTTTGCCCAGGAAGACAATGCCTGCCACACATTTTTGTGTGCAGGCTACAAAGGCTAAGAAGGCACCTCCACAGAAAGATGGGACAGCTCACCGCGGTGATGCTTGAATCGGTTGACAAATGGAACCAGGTGGCACATTTCGTTCGGGCAGTCCTTATAGATGAAAGCTGCAGCAAGGAGCGTTGGGACTGGAGGATCGCTTGACTCGTAATTCTTTTTCCTTTTTCCCCTCCTGCAAGAAAAGGGATCCCCCAACTTGAAGGCACCTCATGGCATAAAAAACGAAACCTAGCCCGATTTAATGTGTCAAACAGTTCCAGGCTAGATTCTCGGTTTGACGGGGAGGTGTTTAGTAGGTAGACCAGCCGCTTGCGAGCGTGAACAGATATATACTCTACGTATTCACCTTACTGATAGAACAAAGCAAATTCTCTGAAAAATATAATTCTGAAAAAAAAAATAGAATGTGGGAAATTTTAAATCTACAAGTACTGAAGTTTGTTGTTAAGTTCAGTAACTAACGTCCAAAAATTTCCCTATATTTAGAAGTAGATTTATTGGGGTTTTTTGTGGTGCAGAGGGGGATGTCATTTACGCACAGAGTGTGGGACTCTTATGCTCGCAAGAAGGTGACTAGACTACCCGCCAAACACCTCCCCTGTCAACCTGAGAACCCAGCCTGGGACCGTTTGACACATTACTTTGGGCCAGGCCTCGTTTTGTTACGCTGTGAGGCAACTTAAAGCTGGAAGATCCCTCTTCTAGTGAGGGGGGAGAGGCAAAGAGGATATGCCAGAAAAGTGGTCCCCCAGCCCCAACACCCCGGCTGTTGTGAGTTCCTCTTATCTTTCAGGACTGACCGGGAATAATGTGCCACCTGGTTCCACTTGTCAACCAATTTGAGCTTTACCGCAACTATATTATCCGGGCAGAGCTCTCGCGTCTCCCTGTAGAGGGCCCTCCACAGCCTGTCCCATTCCATGCACGCAAAAAATGTGTGGTAGGTACTGTCCTCCTCTTTTGGGCAATGCCGACAATAGGGGGACCGTAATTTACCAATCTTGTGCAGGTAAGACTGAAATCACCCATGCCCGCTCAAAAGCTGGGTCAAATAGGAGCCAGTCTCACCATGCCTTCAATTTGACCATGGTCTTACATCCGGGGTGAGGCGCACTGTCCACCTTTCTTTCATGCAATTCACCTAAAACTGCTGCCAATTGTTGAGTGACCACTGTTTTTCTTCGCGGACAACCATCTCCCTCTCATCCTCATTTCGATGCAGGTAAATAGCGTAGCACTCTCTAGTAAGTAGGGCAAAAGGTATCACGTCTGCATTATCTCTCACCGCTGAATGAGAGACTGTTGGATACGAAGATGCAATTCTCAGTGCTCCTCTTCTCTGTACCTGTGACAAGGGTGTTCGGTATACCTCCTTACTGAGAGCATCGCCCCATATTTCTGCTCCATACAGCAGCACTGAGCCTAAAGCACTCATCAAGAGGTATCTTCTTGATAGGCTGGGTTCCCCTACGTTGGCCATAAGTTGACTCGAAGCAGTCTTCTCAGCCATTGCCCTTATTTGCTCTGAGAAACTCATCTTTCAGTCGATCATTAGCCTCAGGTACTTCACAGCTAGCTTTGATTCGATAATATGTCTCCAAGGCTGATGATTCCTACTCTAAGGTTTCCTTTTCTGTCAAGATGACCACTTCGGCTTTCTCCAGTGCTAAATTGAGCGCTCGAGCAGTCATTGAGTCTCTCGTGCGGCACATTCAACTACTTTGCCTCAATTGCACTTATTCAACGGCGCGTCCAGCGACCAGAGCTACATCATCCGTCATAACCGATCAAGTGCGACTCATCTGGCATCTTCAGTCTCAAAAGCCTTTCGTAAGACATATTCCACAGGTCCGCGCCAAGGATAGATCCCTGATTAACACTCCATGTAACTTCCATCCTTTGTTGGTCCTGTGTCGTGTCGTATAGTAGGCTTCGGTCCTTCAGGTAGTCCCTCAAAAGCCGCATTAGATATTCTGGAACATGAAAAGGATTTTCCAGCATATCAAGAATGTGCACCCATCTAGCGGAGTTGAAGGCATTCCTGACATCGAGTGTTACCAACAGGACGATCCGTCGCTTGGCCCGACTATATGCCTCTGCCTTTTGGACCGCGCTCACCACCTCTGCTATTGCATCAATCGTGGAGCGTCCTGCTCTAGGGCCGTACTACCGAGGAGATAGGTCCCCAGCAGTAAGAATCACGTCAGTGAACCTTCCCTTGATGAGTTTTTCTTGAACTTTCCCAGCCGTGTCTAGCATGCATAACGAGTGGTATGCAGACAGAGATCCGGGACTCCCCTCCCCCCTCCCCTTGCTGATCAGCACGAGCCTCGCCACCTTCCATCGTACTGAGAAAACCCCGACCCGTAGGCAAGCATTGAATGTGCTGAGCTGCAAGTCAGGACAATGGTGATAGACAAGTTGCGACACCTCAGCTGGAACACCATGTGAACGTAGAAATTTCCTGTGGAATTGCACCTTCCAGTTCCAGCTGTGTGAAGAGTGGACACTCGGCTGCTGCTTCGCCATGGACAGTACCAATATGGACGGGGTGTGCGGGGAAAAGTGCCCAAACTATCGCGTCCATCGTTTCCGCTTCATGTATGCAAAGTTTCTGTAGGGCACCAAGCTTCTGCATAACTAGCTTGTAGCCAAGGCCCCACAGATCCTTGTTCACATTGTCCACTAGATCTTGCCAGCAGCGAGCCTTGCTGTTGTTAATGAATTTGCAAAGGCATTTCTTGGCCGACTTATATGCTGCCACCTGGTTGTATTTCTCTTCACAGTTTTGTGCCCGTTGAGCCTCACGCCGAAGTTTGTGACGCTTCCTTCGCTTTTCAGCGATTTCGGTCGGCTACCAGTACATTGCGGGTTTGCCGTGCCGGAGTTTTCAACGAGACATAGAAACGTAAATTTATGGGCTTAGCATTATATTACAATACCAAATTAAACAAAAAAAATTAGGTACAAAAATTGCGTTGAAAATTTGAAATAATGGTTAATAGGAAAAAGATTAAGAGATATTAAAATTTTAACGTTTCACCCACGATACGTGCAAAATTGTAAAATATTGAAATGTTCAACCACCCTTGAAAACATTGTGAAAATTCCTTTGCTATGCAAATGTGGGCAATCTGGAAATTTCATGTGCGAAAAAATCCTTCCAGTTTTCAAATCTATGGAGATAAATAGTGAGACATATGGAGGGAGATATATAGTTTTGTAAAGAAATATCTGTTTAAAAAATTTTTTCGGAGAATGTATGTTTTGGTGTCCGAAAAATTTCTTTTATTATATGATTGAAATACTTTTTTCGAATCGTCTTTGTGAAATTTGTGTAGAAAATTAAGTACAAAAATCAAAGAGTGATCGATCGAAACGAAGCACCAAGGAATCAAAAAATATCGTGTTGCACCCAAAAGGTATTTGAATCAATCAGAAGTACTTGCTCCTTCAAATCTTGGAGGAAGGAAACCTGTGAACGTTTCTTTCTCAAAGCGATCATGTGTGGCATCAAATGATAGGTCTCAAAGAGAAGTTTTTCGAATAAATCGGGGAATAACAATTTACTCTTCAAAAACGAAAATTAAACTTTTTCTTTATACTGTAATAAGAAAAAAAAGACAAAATATATCCGTTTGACGTTTCAAAGGGTCATTGATTTTATACCTTAATATTCACATTTTCACTTGTAGAAAAAAGTATAAAACGAAGTTGCAGCAATCCAAGTTCAGCGCATCAACATTACTCCATAAGAAAAATGCGCGATACATAATTTTGGCTAGACTATCCATCTGTAAGTATAGCATAAAAAAATCGGTTTTTTCTGATTATAATGTATTGCACTGATCTTCATTTTAGAGCAAATAGTTAATCTCTGAAAATTTCATAACCCGTTTTAGGGTTTTGGGAAATAATTTTACAAAACCCTACTAAAATCCCGTCCTGCCTGTCCGTTCGTGTGTCACAGCAATTTTTTTCGCGCAAAATACTTAAGCTAGAAATATCAAATTTTGTATCTAGGTGCAAAGTGGTGCTCTCTTCAAAGTTCAACTACAAAAAAAAATTTATAAAGTATTTGATGGGGTCTCCCCAAAGAGGGAATGGTTTTAATAAGTGCTTTTAAAAAACAGGGATTAGACTGACATTTTTTGCTCGAGAGGCGCACAGGAAGGGGAAATACACGAAAAATATGTCATCCCCCCCCCCCCTTTCCGATTGGCCACCTGTGATCTGAAAAATCTTAAGAAGGAAAAAATTATATAGGTAGGTGTTTATGAGCACAATAACAAAAAATATCTGTGAAGTGCTAATTTGCTCAAATTTGTTAATAATAGTATGATTTTCGAATTAAGTCATTTGAAATTTCTTGAATTATAACAACAATAACACATAATTTTGGTATCTTATGAACTTTCCAACGAATCAGACACAGCAGTTTTGATTTGATCTTCTTAAATTTTTCAAATAAGATCAATACCATAAATATTTGGATCGTTGAAAATAGAGAAACGATGAATTTTCTTCTAAATGTGCACATCTCTTTGACATTTTTCTTGACTTCATTCGGTGATGGTGACTGCACTTCCGAGAAATCTGGTACAAAACCCTTCTGACATGAGCGTAGGTCTATCTACCCAATTTGCATTAATTAAAAGTGGATTGACAATCTTATGATGAAACGTGTGACTAGTTGTAGAAAAAAAACATTTTCATTTTAAATGAACTTAGTACAATAGATTACTAGTACAGTCAGATTTTTTATGCTATGCCTGCAGATGGATTGTGATGTCCAAATTTCACATCGCACAGTTTTTCTTCTTCGGGTCGTACTGAAGGGCTGAAGTGAGAGAGCCACCGTCTTGTTTTATTTTTTGATAGGAAAGTGTGAACTTTAACGTGCAATAAATGAATATTTGAAATTTCAAATTTATAGCATTTGTTTTTTGTAATAGTTTGGAAAAAAAAGTTCATACTTCAGGAAGGAAAACGTATGAAAAACTTGGATCCTTCTTACCATATTACACCTTTGAGTCGAAAAATACGAGAAAACTGCAGAGGTAGCTATTCATAAGTTCAATAACAATAAGTAATTTTAAAGTCTAAATTCACTCAAATTTTTTAATAATGGTATGATTAGTAAATTTCTTATTTTTCCCAATAACACGGGTACCCTTCAGTTACTTGAGCGTTGAAATTAAGATAGTCTAACATAATGCCCTTCCAATCCTTGGATTCATTTTCCTTGGAGCTGGTGCAATTTAGCACCCTAGTTCCCTTCTATCTGTGAGCAATTATTTGCTCATCGTGATTAACGAGATTGTATTATTTTGATTATGGTCAATTATATTTTCTTAAAGTTAGCGTGAACAGTTGGATGTTTCTTTTGGGAGTGCTTTGCGTCTTAAGATTCCCAGGGTAGTGTTAGGATGGTTGTCTACTTTGTCGATAAGTTTAAGTGCTTTGTCACGTACGAATATGTCGACAGGTTCGATTCTAAGGTCCTTGTATATGTCCGTATTCCTAACATACCATGGTATTCCGAAGATTTGTCTAATGCTTTTGTTTTGGATGGATTGTAGTGCCTTTTTGTTGGTCCCTGTCATCTGGTAGAAGGCTGTACTACCATATAGTAGCATCGGTCGTATTATTTGTTTGTAGATCAGCAGACGGTTCTTGATATTGAGTTTCTTGGCCTCAAGGAGTGGGAAGATTTAGGATAGCACATTGTAGCAATGTCCTCGTTTGTTGCGTATGTAGTTGGTCCAGGAGAGTTTGTTGTCGAATGTCAATCCTAGGTATTTTGCAGTTCTTGACCAGGCAATGTTTTCGTTTTCAACAGTCAGAGTTATCGGTTGTTGTTGTCTTTTACTAGTTATAAATAATGCCTGGGTCTTGTCTGAGTTTAACTTGATTTTCCACTTGCGAAAATACTTCGAAAGTATGTCTATGGAGAGTTGCAGTTTGGTGGTGATACCTCTTGCTTGCCTTGATGAGTATAAAACACAGGTATCGTTGGCATATAGGGACTTGTGGACATTCAAAGGCAGCCGAGGTAGGTCTGCAGTAAAGATGTTGTATAGTATGGGGGAGATGGGTGATCCTTGTGGGACTCCAGCCTGAATTGGCCGCATGGTTGAGAGGTGGTTGTCAATTTTGACACGAAATGATTTGCCTTTTAGAAAGGAGCCAATGATTTGGATCAGCTGCAGTGGCATTGTGGATTCATGAATTTTATAAATAAGTCTTGCATATCAGACCTTATCAAAGGCTTTGGCTATGTTAAACAAAACCAAACCCGTTGATTTCCTGCGGTTTAGCCCTATTCTACTGTATTGGACCACCTTAGTAAGCTGGAGTTCTGTGGAGTGTAATGGCTTGAAGCCAAACTGTTCTTCTGGAACTATTTCTTTTTCGCTAACAACCTCAGTTAGTCGATTTAGTAGTACCCGCTCTATTATTTTCGACAGAGAAGATAACGTTTTGTGGGAACATGAGATTTTTACCAGGTTTTGGAAGAACAATAACTATTGCCGATTTCCATATTTTGGAGTGTTTTCGCAAGTGAAAAATTGCGTTTATAATCGCTGCTATTGCATCGAGAATGTTATTCGGGAGTCATTTTAACATGGTGTTTGATATTAAATCGAGTCCCGGTGCTTTCCGCCTGTTCAGTGCTTGTATGATGTCTTTAACCTCTTGAACACAGGTGCTTTGTATTAGATCGGAGTCTGTAATGTCTGACCTCATGAGCCTGTTGGTCAACCGATTGACGTGGTCTTTGTGTTCGTCAAGGTCCTCCTCATCAGATGAATTTTCACGGAACAGTTGTTCTAGAGTATCTGCAAAGGCCTCCGCCTTACCAGAATAGTCGAATTTGATACCGTAAGGGCCGTGAATTGGTGGTATTATAAGCTTGTTTCTAATACGAAAGTATTTGGAAAACCTCCAGAAAGCATCGCTTCCAGGCTCCAAACTTTGCAAGAAGCTCTCCCATTGTTCATTGCGGAATTTTGATATCCGATCACGAATTTTGTTCGTGATTTGATTTGCTTCCTGGCGTAATCTAGGATCACCTGTGTTCCTAGCCCATTCCCGAACTCGATTCCTCCTCCTTATTAAGTTTTTGATGTCATTAGGGAGTTCATAGGGGTTTGTTATCCTCGTCAGAGTTGTGACTGTGTTGTCCTCTTGCGCCTGTATTATTTTGTCTGTGATTTCTTCTATCATTTTCTCTGTGCCGCTGGCTGTTTCAGGTGTTTGAATAATGGTTTCTTCAGCCAGTGCGACTTGGAAAGCTTGCCAATCAGTTTTCTTCTTTACTTGTAGGGGTTTGTCTGTGTATATTCCTCCTATTAAGAAGAGCACCGGCTTGTAATCGGATGAAAATTCGTCGAGGACTTCGATGCGTACATTGTGTTCAAAGGTACGTGATATACCAATATCGAGAGTATAACTATTTCAATAGCCGTAATGTGTTGGTTCGTTGGGGATATGCAGGCTTAGTGGTTATCTGTGATGAATCGCTTTAACTCAATCCCAGGACAATTGCTTCTCACAGCTCCCCAGATTCGGTGAAAGGCATTGAAGTCTCCGGCAAGGCGTATGGGACCCTGAAAGTCCACAGGTTTTTTAATATCTTCAATGAGCATAGCTGCCTTCGGGTGGCTGTATACCGAGACTACCATGAATTCAAAAGAATCCGTCCGCACTTGAATTGCAGTAGCTTCTAGTGTTTCTAAAGTAGGTGTCAATACGAGATTATGATTTACATTCCTTCTCACAAGAATGGCCGTTCCGCCTCCTCTGCCTGTTGTTCTGTCATTTCTGTACAGAAAATAGTTAGGGAAGCGTAGGCGATTTCCAGGCTTCAGAAAGGTTTCCTGGATGAGAACGATGTCAAACTTATAATCAAATATAAATTGAGTCAACTCACCAGTCTTATAAAGCAGGGAATTCGCATTCCATGGGAGAATGGTTAAATTATCCATAAAGCTCATTATTGTTTCTTTGTCAGTGTGCTGTTGAAAGTGTTTTGTGATGCAAACATTCCCTGAATCATTTTCGCCATCATGTCTTGCATCATGGTTTTGAATTGTGTTTGCATGATGGCAAACAGTGTGTCCATGTTGTTATTTGTGTTTAGTGGAGTGTTTGCTTGTTTTTGTGTTTGTGTGTTTTTATTTTATTGTTGTGTAGATGTTGTGGTGGTTTTATTGTTATTTGCAGCTGCAACTTGTGCGAGCGATTTCCTGACATTTACTGGGTTTTGAGGACATCCACCATAGTTGGCTGGATGTTCTCCAGCACACTTCACACATTTTGGCTTTTCCTCTGCTTTTTTAACGAATTTGGAAAAATGGTGGAGCCCATCGCATTTAATACAACGGGCTTATGCGTGATAATTTCTGGAGGAGTGTCCAAACTGCTGGCAGTTGTGGCACATAACTTGTCCTGTACGGGGGCGTTGTGCTTCAGCAGTGCATATGAGGTGACATATTGCCCTTATATTGTATATGTCAGTCTCGGTCTTGGGAAGAAGGATCTTCACCAACCTGAATTGCCCATCTCTTAGCTTTATATAGTGGATTTCAATGGGGAGAAATGCTTGGCCCTCTTCCTTGATGTCGTCAATTGACAGTCCATACAGACCCCTGATGACCACATTCAGATTCCTTTCTTCAGGAAGGATAAACGTATGGTATTGTATAGTCATTTCTGTCAAGAATCTTGTAAGTTTTCTGTCATCTTGTGGTGTCTCTGGAATTATCTGGATCCCCAAGTAGACCCTTTTGGCGGGTTCATGTTTAATTCCGAGGTCTTTCATGTCCTTTAGGACTTGGGTCCACTTTTCAGGCCTCGAAGAATGGCGGGTACCGTTGGCCGTTTCTTATCGTCGTCTGGGAATTTGGATGTGGTGGGCGCTGTGGGAGTGGTTTGCTTTGTCGGTGGGATGGCCAGCTCTGGTAGAGCCATTGAGGGACCCGGCGGTAGCAGAGCAGGAAATTCTTCATACTCCTCAGCAGAGTCTTCGTGCATAGACTCATTTTCATCTTTTTCTTGTATTGCTTCCTTTTCCATGTCTTCTGAAGAAAGTGAAGAAGGCGGCGGGCCCTCTGATGAGGAAGATGAAGATTCTACTTTTATCTTTTTGTTTTTCTTTGTTTTTGATTTAGCCAGCGCCAAATCCCTCAATCGCTCCATGAGCTCTTTGTTGACTCAGCGTTGTTCTGCCAACTTCGAGTTTACCTCAATCAGCTGCTGTTCAGCCTGCCTCAACAGCTCTATAACTTCGCTAAGCTGTGCCTGCACGGCTTGCGAAGCTTGCGATTGGCCAATCAGCAGAGCGATCTGCTGATCTTTGTCCATTGTGAATATGTCTGTCATATCCAAAACCCACCCAAACCAAAATTTATCCATTTATTTACAAAATTGCTATACGGATCAACAAAAATAATCAAAACAACACGCTCTCGCGACCAAGGCAAGCAAAAATCACTCACCCAGAAGAATCCGGGGGTTTTTGCCAGCTTGTTCTTTTTCTTCTAGTTAAGAACCTGCTCTCTTGCTCGCACCTTTCACTTTTCAATCACTAACTGACTATATAATAACTGCCTATATTCACTCACTAATTGACGACCTCGACTTTCAATGTCCGCAACGATGCGCGGCTTCCACATGACTGTGATGCCCTTCCAATTCTTATATCTTGCATATAAATAGAATTTTATTTTGGAAGTTTTAGAAATCAGCGCACTTTAGTAAGAACGAGTAAAACTAAATGGGAACCCGTAAATTATGATCGTATTTGTTCCTTAAGTGTTCCTATAGAAGGTTCTCACTTTTATTTGTTTCCGTAAATGTTTCAAAAGCATGAAACCAGAAAGTAATGCGACAACAGTTAGTGTGGCTGTGAACGATTCCATCACCACCTTAACTTACGCAGATTAATTGAAAAATTCACAATAACTATTTGAAGAGACCAGTAAAACACTGGAAAACTAAAAATTCAGGCAGCTAAAAGCAGCAACAACGATACACAACATGGAGAGTGCTACTCAGTTTTTTAATGAGTATACCTATAGAACCGTCATAAAAAATTTAACAGTTCGATTAAACGAGTGCCATGAAGGCGTGAGTTCACAATTCATGGTGTTATTTTTGGGCATAAATTGTCTAAATATGTACTTTAATAATCAACAAATTTTTTCCCATCGATTATATATAAACTTTTTTTCGAGATCCCTTGTACAATTCAATAACGAAATATCCAAAAACATTTTAAAAACCTTTATGTTTTCCCTTATAATTAGTGAATAGAACAGAATGTGAAGGATACTTTCCGAAAAAATCATATATTATCAACATAAGGATTTTACATCTAACAGAATCCGTAGACAATATTTTTGCCTCCTACAGTTTCTCCACCACTCAAGTCATTTATAACAAAGTCGCATACAAAAACATCTTGAAAGACGCTAATACAATAAGTGGAAAGTCAATTACACTTCTAAGCGTATGTGCACAATATATCCACGGCACATTATTTGGAGCGATATACACGAAATTAAAAGCAAACAAAAATATATTTGGTCTTGTGCTGATTATTTAACTTTTGATTCAACTGCCTAGAGCCAAAAGGATACAGGAAGCAAAAGAAAACGATTCAGATGTGAAACTCAACCTACGTATCGCATGAGTTCAAAGAAATCTTGGGACTAGGAGTTCTGTTTGGGTTTCTGTACCAGGAAAACTTCTTAAATTTTTATATGAACTTGTTTCCTCTTATTTTGTGCTTGTTTTGCAAAAAAGGAAATTTATTTTTGGTACTGTATAGGAAGGAACTCAAAAGAGTTTGTTCCCTAGTTCTTAGCTTTTTTGGCATTTGAGTTTGATATTCCTACGTTGGCTCGTCTTTGTATATAATTGAAAAACGTTTTTGAATGACTTGAACGTCTCTCGCTCGTGATTCGGATATAAATTCTTAGATAAATGTTTGCCCTGGATATTATCTGCTTCAAGGCAATACGGAAGTCTGATGCGGACTTTTCAGCCTAAGGTGAAATTAGTCATTGCCAGAAAATTTGTACATAAAGAAGAAATTTCAATGACGAACCGCAATGTTAAGGTAGATTTCATTATTCTTTCTCGAATTTGATCCTAAAAGTTGCCGAAAAACTGCATTACAAATTGAAATGCAGTATAAAGCATGTTAAGATAATGAGATATTTATTTAAGCTTTGGCACAAAATTCGCGCTGCAGTACTCTACGGAGTCAAAATACTGTGAAAATTGTTCCGTGTTGGAGCAAGTGTAGCACAATCTGAGAAACTTTCAGCTAGCATCAGTGACTTTTTAATTGGCTTCAACGTTTCCTATATGTATTAGAAAGGAAGTGTTATTTGTCTTGAAAATTGCACAAACGAGATTTGAGTACACATAACAATTGCTTAAGAAATTCAAATGTTTCATAGTAGCATGGAGCCATATTAGATGAGAAAGCTTTGATATAATGATTTACTTGTATTATGTATGTAAATTGTTGCCATTAATACAAAAAAGTTGGGTAGACAGAACTACGCTCATGTCGAAGAGGTTTTATACTTAATCTACAATATACGGATATGTATTGTAGAATGATTTAATTCCGTTAGAATGATTTAATTCAATAAAAACTTTTCTTACATGCACAACAAATGTTATCTTCCTTTAAAAGAACTCAATTCTAACCAGCCAACATTTTGTTCCAATATTACTTAAATCATTGACAGATCGGAATCTTAAATGTATTTATGTTATTCGTCTTATTTAAAAGATTCAATCAAAAGTGTAGCATCTGGTTCGATAAAGCTCATGTAAAGGGTGGTCCAACCGAAATGCACGATATTAATTGTAAAAAAAACATAAAATTTTTAGAGAACATTTTTCATCATAATAGAAAAATTTACGACAATTATGTGTAAAGCAAAATATTAATTCTGAGACATAATTGAGGTTCAATGTCGTTAATGTGCTGAATTATCTCATCCTTTAGCTCTTGAATTGTTCTCAGATTATTGACACACACTTTTTCTTTTCAATACCCCCGAGAAAGAAGTCCAAAGGTGTCAAATCATATGATCGTGGCGTGAGATAATACGGCCCTTAAATTTCTCGCGCAAAAGAGCCATTGTTCCGTTGGCTGTGTGGTAAGTAGCACCATCCTGTGTGAACCACATACCATCCAGGTCCATAACCTTAATTTCTGGCCATAAGAAGTCCGTTATTATCTCGCAATAGCGAACACCATTCACGGCCCTCATTTTCGAAGATGTACGGCCCGATGATACCGCCAGCCCATAAACCGCACCCAACAGTCAATCTTTGTGGATACATTGGCTTTTCAACAATCACTGGTCGATTCTCATTTGCCCAAATGCGGCAATTCTGTTTGTTAACGAATCCGCTGAGGTGAAACTCTGCCTCGTCACTGAAGATGATTTTCACTATTTCCTTCTGTCTGTTCAACCTTAGCCTTCAGCTCTTGAGTCAATTGAACCTTGTATTCATGTAAATTCAAATTATTATGCATGTATATATATATATATATATATATATATATATATTGTTATATATATATATATATATATATATATATATATATATATATATATATATATATATATATAATGTATATATTTATAAATATATATATATATATATATATATATATATATATATATATATATACATATATATATATATATATATATATATATATATATATATATATATATATATTTATATACATATATGTATATATTTATATATACTATATATATATATATATATATATACATACATATATATATATATATATATATATATATATATATATATATATATATATATATATATATATATATATACAGAGGTGGCCAAAAGTGATCGGACAATACAAGAAACAAGCAATAAAATACTTTTACGAGTATAAGCTTTGAAATGAAATAAAAATTTTTCCCTTTTATAAAAGTCACTTGTATTCTCAATTAATTGCACAAAAAAATAAAACAGAAATAAAAAGATTTTCACAAGAAAATTAACAACTAATTCAAATTCACATTGCATCAAGTGGACAAAAGTAATCGGACATTTTGAAAAGTGTGAAATTAGTCATTGAAGTTTGGAGCAATTCTTTTCTTTTCATTTCCGAGTTTAAAAGGGAATTCCCCTAATTATATGTTGATATGTGTTTTTCTGATATCAGTCATTTACTTGTCAGTTTTAAGTGAAGAAAGTTAAACATGGCTAAGAATCGCAAAGAAACCTGTATACATGAAAGAAAAGTTATAATAAAGTTGTATAAAGAGAATAAATCCTTTTCTGAAATATCAAAAATAATTGGAAGAAGTCGTTCGACAGTTTTCGATATCGTGAAACGGTTCAGAAAAAATAATCAGGTGGAAAACGAAATTAGGAGTGGTCGACCATGTAAACTAACAGAGACAGACGCACGAAAAATCTGAAGAATTGTTAAAAAGAATCCAACTACAACGTCCAGAAGTATTAGGGATCAATGAGCAGATGTAAATGGTACCAATGTTAGTGCCCGGACTATTCGTAGAGCTCTCAGCCGTGCTGGTTATCAAGCAAGAGTACCTCGAAAGAAACCACTAATTAGCAAAGTTAATAAGAAGAAAAGATTATGCTTTGCAAAAGAATTTAAAAGCAAGCCGCTCGACTTTTGGACTCGTATAATATTCTCTGATGAGAGTAAGTTTAATATCTACCACTCCGACGGCAGGTTGTTGGTGTGGAGAACTCAAAATAGTGAGCTTCATCCCAAAAACATTCAACATACAGTAAAACACGGAGGTGGCTGTGTAATGGTCTGGGGTTGCATGGCTGCCAACGGTGTAGGAGAACTTGTTTTCATTGACGAACCTATGGACAAACTAGGTTACTTGTCGATTTTGAAAGAAAATTTGAAAAAAAGTGCACAAAAATTGGGTCTTGATGGTCATTATTTGTTCCAGCAAGATAATGACCCAAAGCATACAGCTCATGATGTTCGTATGTGGCTCCTTTTCAACACTCCTGGTCAATTAAAAACACCACCGCAATCCCTAGACCTAAATCCCATCGAAAATCTTTGGGATCATCTGGATAAAAAAATAAGGAACCATCACATTACTAATAAAAGTCAACTGAAGACGGTGTTATTAGAAGATTGGGACAACATTACTCCGGACGTTACCCGTAAGTTGGTACAGTCTATGCCCAATAGGTTAACAGAAGTTATAAAACAAAAAGGATACGCAACTAGATATTAAAAGCCTATGTTCTAACGGAATCATCAGAAAGAAAAGTATTACAATTGAACGTCCGATTACTTTTGTCCACTTGATGCAATGTGAATTTGAATTAGTTGTTAATTTTCTTGTGAAATTCTTTTTATTTCTGTTTTATTTTTTTGTGCAATTAATTGAGAATACAAGTGACTTTTATATAAGGGAAAAATTTTTATTTCATTTCAAAGCTTATGCTCGTAAAAGTATTTTATTGCTTGTTTCTTGTATTGTCCGATCACTTTTGGCCACCTCTGTATATATATATATATATATATATATATATATATATATACATACACATATATATATATATATATATATATATATATATTTTTTTTTTATATATACTATGTATATATATTATTACTATTTATATAAATATATATATATATATATATATATATATATATATATACTCGTATATATATATATCTTTATATATATAAATATATATACATATATATATATATATATATATATATATATATATATATATATATATATATATATATATATATATACGACCAAAAACTAAGGTGACATTTGAATTTAAACTGCGCGCGTCAAAGGATTTGGATAATTATATTTTTTAGGTCGGTAGTACTGTTAGTGACATCTATGTCAAATTTACATGTCAAAATATTCAGTAGTGTTTGAGATACGCGTCGTTTCCGGGATGGCTTTCAGTTCCGTCTTCACTGCGGCTTGAATCTCTTCTATCGTATCAAAACGGTGTCCCCGGAGCAGTCTTTTGAGCTTGCTGAACAGCCAGAAGTTGCACGGCGCCAGATCAGGTGAATGAGAGGCTTGCGGAACGATATGGAATGAGTTTTTGGCGAAATGATCACGAATTACGAGTGCAGTATGGGATGGTGCATTATCGTGGTGTTAAAAATCAAGAATTGTATTTCCGCAATCCCGGCCTTTTTAGGCGGATAGCGTTACGCAAACGACACATAACGTTCAAATAATATTCCTTGTTGACTGTTTGGCCCGGCGGAAGGAAGTCATAATGTACAACACCACGATAATCGAAGAAGAGAAGAGGTTGATGGTCGCCCAAGACGCTCTTCGTCTCCGACACGTTCACGGCCGGCTAGGAACTCACTATACCACTCGTTAACATTTTTTTTTAGACAAAACCACATCTCCAAAGGCTTTTTACACCATGCTCAACGTATCCGCAGCGGAAAATTGATTACGCAAACAAAATTTAATGCAAACCAACAAATTTCGACATCGCGAAAAACCAAAAACTCACTTTTAGCAACTCACAAAACGACATGTACCTTAAACACCAATGAATACTTTGACAAGTAAATTTGGGATAGATGTCACTGACAGTACTACCAACCTAAAAACAAATTCTCCAAATCCTTCGACGCGCGCAATTTAAATTCAAATGTCACCTTATTTTTTGGTCACAGGTAAATCATTATCTCGATCGTATATGCCGGCACTCGAGAACGTGATATGGTCAGCTCTATGCTTTAACTGTTTATCCGTCGACCCAGCTGCGATACGTTCTAGTTTAAACCAGTAAGTATCATGATTGAACGGGCTTATAGTCCGTCTGAAGAATCGCTGGAAACAAGTCTTGTCACCATGGGCGTACAAACCAGGTACCATAGGCCTATAGAGCCAGTGATCTAACCACAGCAGCTAGTGATATCAATCAATTCAAACTAATTAATACAATATTGTTCGTTCTTTCAGTGTTTCTCCAAAGGTCTTGCCCATAATTCCACTAAACTGCAATTACTATGAAGCTTTAAAATAATTACTATGAAGCTTTAAAATATATTTAGATCAGCTAACGTATGACAAGTATTTGGGGATCTAGTCAAGATAGCGGTGCCTTGAACTCATCCTTTGTCAACGCCGATTTATCAGCATCGCACAACTTAGCGGAATCGTATATAGAAGACAGATTTAATTTTTAGGATTTTGTACTAAAATGTAAAACCCTATTGAAATCATGACCTGCATCCATCTGCCTCTTCGTCCGTCCATTTGTATGTCACAGAAGTTTTTCTCCGAAGCTATAGAAGCTGCAGCATTGAAACGTTGCGGAAGGACCAGAAATGGCGACTTCTTGAAAGTGTTTGGGTGCACAGTATTTTCAGAGAGTTTTAAAGAGGGTCTTCCCGTATAGGCGGGTGACAAGGTCTAAATGAGATCTTTTCAAAACAGGTCTTAAAATTACCTTTTCGCTATCGAAGGGGGCAGTGGAAGGAGAAATTAATGACATTTTCGCATAGTCTCCCCGCCCCCTCCCTCACGTTTGGACACCTTTTAAATGAAAAATCTGAAAAAATCAAAGATGTAGGCCTTTATGAGCACAATAAAAACAAATACGTAAGAAGTCGAAATTTGATCAACTTTGTTGCTAATAATAGTATGATTTATCAATTTTATACTATCTTAAATAGATATATCATGGCAGCCTTAAATTCAATAAAATTCGATTCACATATGGTCTTTTATGAGGTTGACCTTTTCTGCATGTTTCAAAAAGTTCCAATAGTATTCAACGAAGTTTTGAGGGTTCGAATTTTCTGTATTATTATGGAAAAATATGAGCTGTATTTCTATGGAAACATATGGCTATGGAACAATATCAGCTTTTTACTGACTCAGACCCTACGGTCTTGCTAGGATTTGCATGAAAGTTTCAGGAATGGTATGTATCACAAATTACTTTGAGAATTTTTTCAACGAGTGACATCAGTAATTGTAAAACAAAATGGGGGTGTTTTAAATGAAAAGATTGAATAAATTTGTGTTGCTTTTCCCCAATTTCAACATTAAAGTTGCATGCTGCAAATGCTTGATTGAATTTATTAACGAGTGGGTGAAAATGAGCAGCTACAATCTAGAGGTAGACCAAGCCTTGTAAGTAGGAGAATACTCCTACCAGAAAGGATTTGTGACCATCCTAGAGCTAGAAGCAAATTTTCTAATGTCATAAATCAATGACATGAATTATTCACCGAATAATTGGATGAGAAATTACTCAAATTTGTGCAAAACCACCGCCATTTAATTTCAGCTTAAATAACTTTTCTGAATGCTTGACCAATTAATGAACATGTTCAAATTAAACACTATTACCTAAATTTTTATGAAACTCCGAATAAAAAAAAGTTCCTAGGTCGATTTGAAATGTGTATCAACCATTACTATGTTTTTGTTGTTATAATTCCGTGCAATTGAAATGGGTACAACTCACTTAATTCTGATCTATTTTCCGTGAAATTTCGTAGGCATAAGAGCCTTATACGAGTATAACTACATAGCTGTACAGTTTTAAGAAGTTTAAGGGCACCGTTTAGATTTTTGGATGAAAATGTAAAATTTACTAACCATACTATGATTAACAAAGTTGAGTGAATTTTGATATCTGAGGTATCCCTTGTACCGAGAAAGATCTACCTTTGTAATTTTTTCATATTCTTCGTCTGAAAGGTGTTCAAGCGTGAGGGGGGGAAACTAGTTTTGGAAAATGTTATCTCCCTCTGCACCTCTTGATGCGTGAAATTACTTTTTTGTTTCAGATTCTGAAAGTGCTTATCAAGACCTTTCATGTGATACTCAACATTTAATGAAAAAACATTTAAACATTAGGAAATGTTTCATAAGACTTACACTTTTAAGTGATTACCACTTCTACACTTTTCACAAAATTTGAGTTTTGTCGTTTCTATAGTTTTGAAGAAACTTTCTGTGACGCACGGGCAGAAGGACGAACGGATAATTTTCATGAAACTTTTATGAATATTTTATGCTACGGTTAATTGCAGCGAATAAACGTAAATAAGTGATACGATTAAGAAGTATTTTTTAAGTAAATTACTTGAGATTGATTGCGGAGTTTACTTTATGTTTATATAAATATAAATACATATAACTGTACCACCACATATATATAGACATGCTTACGTATATATATATATATATATATATATATATATATATATATATATATATATATATATATATATATAATATTGGTAAGTCTTAAAAGTATTGAACCTTTTTTGTCATTTTTCGATTGAATATTTCTTTTATTTAAGTACAAATCGTCCATCATTGTCTATGACCATTTACTATTTTTTGGGTATTCCATTTGTGTTTATCGATGAAATACTTGGCCAAGTCATTTTCACAGTCCCTTTTAATAGTGAATTTTTTCATTAAAGAAGTTTTGCAGAGACCCAAACAAATAGTGGTCTGATGGTACAAGGTCTGCACTATACCGTGGATGCATCAAAACATCCCACCTAAGCTCTGTCAATTTTTGCCAGGCCATCAAAAATGCGTGTGGTCTGGCATTGTCATGATGGAAAACAACGGCTTTCTATTGCTCAATTATGGCCAATTTTTTTGAATAGCTTGTTGCAATCTGATTAATTGCTGACAGTACAGAGCCGAATTGAGTGTATGGCAGGTTCTACCACCTCATGATAAACAATTCGCTTCCAATCCCACCATACACACAGCATAACCTTATTTGATGTCAATCCTGGCTTTGAAGTCGTTTCTGATGATTCACCTTTTTTTGACCACGATCGTTTTCGAACAACATTCTCCTATCTTACCCATTTTTTTATTACCCGTTATGATTTGCTTAAATAATGGCTCGATTTTGTTGCGTTTTACTAGCATTTCGCAAATGGAAATTCGGTCGATCAAATTTTTTGTGTTAATTTATGCGGCATCCAAAAGTTGAGCTCCTTTGTAAATGGCTCAAAACTGTTTAGCGATGTATATTCCGTTCTTTAGCAATGTCATGGCCACTTATGTGTCGGTCTTTCTCAATTTCTTGCAAGATTTCTTCGACTATTTCAGTGATTGGTTGACCTGAGCGAGGTGCATTTTTGACATCAAAATTTCTAGAACGAAAGCGAACGAACTATCTCTTGGCTGTGGCTTTTGATAAAGTACCTTGACCTTAGACACCATTAATTTTTTCAAGAGCCTGCAACGCATTCTCACCTTAAGCGTAGTGATATTGTAACATATTACGATTTTTTTCAGAAATTTCACTGATTTTTGAATGAATACTACTTTTGACTCGAATAAAGAAATACAAAACTATCCATATGGAAATTGTAGACTGGAATGTCACCTTTCAAACGCATGTCAGTTTGACTCAATCTGATATATGACAACGAACACCATTTAGTTACAAAAAGCGCTCAATACTTAAAAAAATATAATTATATATACATACATGCACATATATATATGGTTTAGTGGACGTCGTTGCATACGGACGTATTTTTAAATCGCTCCATAAAAGATTAGTAGTCTTCTTTAAATCATATTATTGCCGTACTAAAGGAAAATTTGTTGTTCGTTCATGAAATTCTGAATTTTTTAGTTCTTGACCAACTTAGTAATTTCACTGTGAATTATTAAGTGATAATGATATCAATAATTAATCAGCAATAATCGAATCTATAGTGCAAATAGCAATTTGCTGGTGACTGTGTAATTTTCGTGCGAGATATTTTTAATTCTTGACCCACTTATCAATTTCACTGTGAGTGACTTTATCAAATGAAAGCAGAAATTTGCTTATGAATCCCCTTTTTAAACGTTTTTCTTCCCCCAACGACTTTTGATTAATAGATAATACTACCCTCCTTGCATATAACTGACCTTACCCTGAGGAAAATGAATGTAAAATGCAGCCTCGCAAATTGCATCGCGTTTGACAACACGTTTAAATATTTTATCTGCAAAGGTTTTGTAACCGCAAGTTACATGGTGCCTGCATGAATGCACCACTTGAAAAAGAAAATATAATATTGCCCTCAAAAGGTTAAAGCAACTTAAATTAATCATTTTTTGAAGGGAAAATTAATAAAATAAGAATAAATGTTGAAAATAGAAAGATCATGTAATACGCTACTATATAAAAGGTTTTCCAATAAGAGGTGTTATTTTGAATAGCACACTGTTTCGGTAGATGTCACTTTTGAAGCTGTCATTTTTTGACATTTGATACGTAAAAACTACCCCATTAATAAAAATGGAAATTTGGCAGAAACGGTTCGTATAACTCGAACATTTTTGGGTCGTCGTGAAGCACCGTGTCAGACCGCAATACAGAAATTGGTGAAAAAATTCGAGCTGTTGGGACAACTTAGCGATGTGCAGAATAAAACCCATGTACGTCACTCAAGAACAGCCTAGAATACTGCTGCTGTAGCCGAAAGTGTTAAAGAAAACCCAGGTTTGTCCATTCCTCGTCGTTCTTAGGAATTAAGCATTCCACAAACGTCATTACACCGTACTTTGCATAAAGATTTGGGTCTTAAGGTTTATAAAGTTTATTTTACACAAGAATTCAAGCCAGTTAATCATCAACAACGTCGTGTCTTTGCTTATTGGGTCCTTGAAATGCATGATAATGATCCGGAACTCCATCGAAAAATCATCTTGACTGTTGAGGCCCAGCAAAATTGTCACATCTGGGGCTCGGAAAATCCAATAGGTATTATTGAAAAGACTCTTTATCCTCAAAGTGTGACTGTTTGGCGCGGTTTATGGCCCGATGGAGTCATTGGACCTTACTTTTTCGAAAATGAGGCTGGAGGAACAGTTACGGTGAATAGATTGCGCTATCAAGAGATGATTAGTGATTTTTTATGGCCACAATTGGATGGTATTGATCCGGACAACGTTTACTTTCAACAAGACGGCTACGTGCCACACAAGCAACGAAACCATTGATCTTTTACGGGAAAAGAAACGTGATTGGTTTCATCCTTACCTGGATGAACATTTCATATGCTCAGATTGTCAAGGTGTTGAGCAGAAAATGAAAGCGATGTATGATTACATTACTGGCTACATCGAAAACCTCATTGAAGAGCAAAATCAGACAGTCGCCCGACTACGATCTATATCTCAAGCAAATGAGGATTGTTTTGTGGAGATGGCTAACAGTTTTGATGAGCTAACTATAACCCTATCAAAGAGCGATAGGAAAATATTCAAAGCCCTTGAGATGTTTGATAATTGACTAATCTCCGTGAAAGAGCAAATCTCCAGCATCCAACCATCATGTACAGAGCCTTTCCATGAAGAAGCATTCAGTGATATGTTTAACAATATTACACAAAAACTAACTGAGCCGGATAACTTGTTTCAGCAATCGGAAATTCTCAGAAAATTGGAAAACATCGATAAAATGTGTAATATTTTAGAAGAAAAAATAATGGAGTAGCGTAACATTGAAAACGTTTTTTCAGTTCAAAACAATGCCAGCATCGGTACCTGCTTCAAATCAAACATCTGAAATCGTCAGCCACATCTATAAATTGGGCACCTTTTGGTCAGGTGAACAAATGGAAAAAAAGACTTGAGAAGTTGGAGAAGGCTAATGTAACGAATCATCAGCACAATGATTTTGAAATATTTTTCATTCAGAAAACACCAAAGAATACTAATACCGCTCGAATTTGAAAATTCTTGGAAGCAAATCTTTTACTGGAAGGCTGCAGAGTGGAGGCAATTTCTCAGAGAAACAAGAAAAGGAAATCGTTGGTTTTTCTCTAATCACACATGCAAAAAAGGTAACGTCTATTGGCGTGGACTGGTCTTCAGGAAATGGAAATCATGGAGACCTGCTGTCAACAATAATCAAACCTGAATATTAACAGTACTCACAACACCCAACCATTTATTACTAACAACATTGTTAACCTTCCAGATTCTTTAGATAACAGGCTGATGGGAGACAGTACTATTTCTGATATTAATTAACCTAAAGAAAATATCGGTTCTTAAGAAACGAATAAAAGATAAATTTCTGAATTTAACTCTATAAAAACCTCCTTCCAAATATCCGAACTTCGTAAAAAGTGGGTTTCAGACTTCGGCCCCTAATTGTGTAATTGAATTACCTAGCACACTCAATAACCCTTTGAACAAAAAATAATCCTTTTTAAGACCCACTCGTACCTCCGATTGTAAAAGCGACAATCAACTCTAGCAAAGATCTTCAGAGCAGGTATCTTTTATCAAGACTAGGTGAGCACAGATTATATGAGTTGGTTCGACTCTACCCAGCTCATATGCATACAGCACCAGACACAACATGTATTGACGGTAAAATTAAGACCAATATAAAAGTAATCATCCAGAGAGAATGTCTTCCGGTAGATGTTGATGCTCTACAAAAACGATATCTTAGATACCGGAGCAACTTGGTGTTGCATCAGATTATATATACTCGTTCCAAAGGTCACGTGAGCAACATCACAAATTTTTTCGTCCACAATAAGGGCTCTACAACAAAATGCCGCAAAATATTCTACCATAACGGTTGTGGCATGAGAGGCAAACTCAATAAAGTTTTTGTGGACGCTAAATCATGCCCTTTCAATATCCTTGCATTCACAGAAACCTGGTTGAATGATTCCCATCGTAACGAAGAGATTCTCGACAGTTGTTGGTCTATTTATAGAGACAATCGAGACTTTCTAAGCACTGGCCTAACCCGAGGAGGTGGTGTCCTAATTGCCATACACAACGCTTGCTCGAGTGATATCGTCAATACCAAAACTTTCAAAACTTTCTAACATGTGTTAGCGAAAATCAAAATAAATAAATTTTATTTGTGCGTTGGTGTATTCTATACTCCCCTAGAGTCTAGTGAGACAATCCATACCGAGGCTTGTGGAGTTGTCTCTTCACTTGCTGAAGATATAATTATTATATTTGGAGATTTGAACAGGCCCAATTTAAAGTATGTAGTTGTGGAACTTGACAATCGTCTCATCCTACATTGTACGGCAATGATTTACAGCAAGTAGCTCTGACACCTAATTCCTCTGGCAATTAGTTAGATCTAATTTTCACGAATGCTTATGACAAGGTAGTTGTTAATCCAACTAATGATGTGTAAAATCTTTTCAGAAATACCCATCACCATTCCTCACTTTCAGTTGATTATTCCATATCTGATGACATATACAGCCTTCCGTACAATAACTCGATTGTATTTGATTTCCGTAATGCTGACTACGATAGTATTAAAAGTTATATTTTCAATGTAATGTAAACTCTTTCTACCAGACCATATTTGTCACTCGTAAGCGGAAAATTTCCAATACACTGGAAATCTTCTCACCTGACTCCAATTCATAAAAGCTAAAGCAAAGGGAGTATTCAAAATTATAGAGGAATTGCCATTTTATCCACCATCCCAAAATTATTCGAGAAAATAGTATGCTCTAAAATATCGTTCGTAATAGAGCAGCGTCTCAATGACCAGTAGCCCAGTCATATTAGGGCTTTCACCTCGGAATGAAAGATAATAAGCTGCAAATTGGTATGAACCTTTGTTTTGTCATTCTAAATGTTGTCTCAAAAGTCACAATCGTTATCGTGTTCGCGTCTCAAGATATTCAAGGTCAAAGGTCACAAAAATCGGTTTTTCGCGAATATCTGGCTTCCTATCGGTTAAATGAGATTTGCATTTATTATAAAAGTTGTAGGCTATAAAATTCCCTACAACTTTTGTTTAAACTTTTTTTTCATACGACCAACCGTTTTGAAGGTAGAGCGCGAAGAGTGCACATCGTACAGTCATATACGGCCTAATGCAAGGTCAAGCGTGAGTTATGGTTATCAGTACGTTATAAAGTCAATTATTTACTTGGAAATTATAATTATTAAACAATGCCTATTATTTATGTACTAACTATTAATTATTTATATTTAATTAAAGTAAGTAACTTGATTATTTATATATAATTATTCATATTTAACTATTTAAGTATAAAATATTATTAATTCTGGATTATATATTTTAGTTTTATTTTAAGTTAAAATGATAGTAAGAGTATATATTTTACACATATTTTTATTTATTATTAAATACGGCATAATATACATTTATCAAAATGTGAGTTCAAATATCAAAAGTATCTTTGTTGATTTTAATTGTAATGAAATTGGAAATGGAAGCTAATTATCTTCTTCTTGTTCGTCGTCTTCTTCTTCTTGTCGCTCAAAAATGTTCGATTCATTGTCATCATCCTCATTATCTGTCATGTTCATCTCCAAACCTTCCAGAATATCGGGATCATATGTATTTTCTTCATCGGGATTACTTGGATACAGTGAAGCGTTGAGGCAAGCTTGTCCGTTGCACTGGCCGCAAGCTAAAGAACATTGTAGCCCTGATTTTCTGCATCCACAGCGGGAACCACAACCATTTTTGCAATTGCAAAATATTACGTTTAGTAGTTCGGCTGGTGCTGGAGGTAATAACGTTCGTATGGGCTCCAGAATTTCATTTTCAAGCATCCAGCCCCATTCTTTAGGTTTATACTTAAATAGTTAAATATGAATAATTATATATAAATAATCAAGTTACTTACTTTAATTAAATATAAATAATTAATAGTTAGTACATAAATAATAGGCATTGTTTAATAATTATAATTTCCAAGTAAATAATTGACTTTATAACGTACTGATAACCATAACTCACGCTTGACCTTGCATTAGGCCGTATATGACTGTACGATGTGCACTCTTCGCGCTCTACCTTCAAAACGGTTGATCGTATGAAAAAAAAGTTTAAACAAAAGTTGTAGGGAATTTTATAGCCTACAACTTTTATAATAAATGCAAATCTCATTTAACCGATAGGAAGCCAGATATTCGCGAAAAACCGATTTTTGTGACCTTTGACCTTGAATATCTTGAGACGCGGACACGATAACGATTGTGACTTTTGAGACAACATTTAGAATGACAAAACAAAGGTTCATACCAATTTGCAGCTTTTTATCTTTTATTCCGAGGTTGACCCCTTTTTTTACCTAATATGACTGGGCTACAGTAGCATGGCTTCAGGAAAAACCGATCCACAACCACCAATGCGCAATGGAAAAAGGGCACCAGATTGACGCAATTTATACTGACTTTAGTAAAGCCTTTGATCGCGTCAATCATACGATTCTGTCAGGAAAATTGCGCAATATTGGAATCACTGGCCCATTGCTTCGCTGGCTAAACTCTTACTTCAAAAACCGGACTCAAACCATTAAATTTCAAGGGTATATGTCCAAAAAAATTCAACTCTACTCCGGTGCACTTCAAGGCAGTCATTTTGGACCTCTTCTTTTCAACATATTTATATCAGATCTTTCTGATGTGTTATCCGATATGATGATCTTAAATTATAGTATGGGATAACATTCCACAGTGATTCGATATTCTTACGGAACAAGATAAATGTTCTGCTTGAATGGTCCAACACAAACTACCTATACCTGAACCTCGAAAAATGTCAGATGATTAGTTTCTCTCGCAGAACTTCAATTTTATTAGCTGATTATCACCTCCGTAATACTAACCTTTCCCGAGCAGACAGCATAGTAGACCTCGGTGTCTTCTTGGATAAGAAACTCCGTTTTAATTTGCACTATCATGAGGTTCTCTGCAAGGCTAATAAAATGTTAGGCTTCATCAAACGGCGTGCTAAAGAATTTCAGAATGTGTGGGAAACAAAGACATTATACGTATCATTAGTCCGCCATATTCTCGAATATGCAGGTGTCGTCTGGCATCCTGTTTCTGATGTTCATACAGAAATATTTGAGTCTGTTCAAAAATAGCTCCTGCTATTTGCTTTACGATCTCAATATGACCCACGTAACTTTCAGAGCTTGCCTTCATATGAATATCGGTTCTCCATTCTAAATTTATCTTCACTCGCTTCCCGTAGAATTATGTCATGCTCTTGCTTTGCATTTGATGTCCTCCGTGGTACCATTAAAGTTCAATATCTGATTGACAGGATATCCTTGAACGAACCAGTAAGATTTACAAGACATTCACGTTTGCTGGGGGAAAGTCGACATCTTACCATCTACGGTGAAAATGAACCGATTAGTACAATAGATGCTGCAAAATATTAAATAGCCTAGGCCATTGCTTTTCCCCAACCATATCCAGACTACAGTTTAAAACCAATCTATCAATGTTCCTCTCTTCCTAGTCCTATATTTTAAACTTGTATTTTTGTAAGTCTAACCTATATATTTTGCTTGTATTTTGTAACTTTTAACTTGTATTTCTTTGTGATAGTTTATAATTTTGATGTATTACCTTGTTTGGTAAATAAATAAAAAATAAATAAATGAAACGCCATAATAACATCTTATTTGCACTGAACAGTTCTGCTGCGTTAAGGTTTGAAAATGCAGTCAGATATTAATACTTGCTTTTCACCTGTTTCATTTCAAAAATTCAATATATTTCTTTTTGTTCTTCGCAGTGCCTGTGTTTATTTACAGGTAGCTCAGCAAAATACTGGCCATCTTTTGGTTTATTAATAAATTGCTTTGGGGAAAACCCAAAATTTGGTAGATTGTTTACTGTCTTTCTGATAGTAGCATAGTCTTGCCACCTAAACTTGTGACATTGTTAAGTTTATCCAAAAAGTGTAATCGTTCTAAAAAAATCACTATTTGAAATTATATTTTCTTACCCTAAGAATTTTCAAAGTGCTTGAAGACAACAAATAAATAAACTATATCCACTTAAAATAATGTCTTTCAATACAGAATTTCAAATTCAATATCATCTGGTGATAAATCAGAGCGCTTGTTCACTACATTCGCATGCAACGAAATTCGTAAACAATACAAGATATCGAACGTGAAATGAGAAAAACATGATGCTATGTAAAAACTTTATACAACACTTTACCACTCCATTTCCATAATGCCAACGGCGACATTGGAAGCAAGCAAGGAACAGGACATATACTCTTACATGCATTCATACTTATGTACCTTCAATGTTCCCGCTCTTTTGTATGTAAAATGCATTAGCCCATCGACATAACATACAAACAAAGGAGATAAGGAGCACTAGAAATTGTTTGCTAAGCAATACTAACATTTGTAAAACAGTGAAATGTGCTTTTCTCATCCGAATTTCCTGTATTGATCCTTTTCAATCCCGGCCCGGATTCCCAATTCTAAATCGAATGCATTTGTGCATTTGTCCTATTCTGTTTAACGTTGATGGGATGTACAATAGAGAAAAGCCTTGTATGCCCTCGAGCAGCCTCTCATGTTGATACATGCATGTTCCACATACTTGACGTTGAATTCCACATATGTGCTTGTAGACCGTGATGTAACTGAAAAGTCGAAAATACCATTAAATGCATGTGCAAATCGTGCTTTGCGTTGCAGAAAAAGTTATCTCTAGTGTAAACTATTGATGAATACTTTGAAGAATTAATGAATTTTCGTAGAAAATATAAACATATGAGTTTTTTGCAAACGAACAGGCTTGTAGTTCTTAAAAAATATATTTGGTTTTTTTTGGTCTTAAGATTAAATAATTTTTGGAAATCGCAAAAAAAGAAAAGAAGTCAAAACGCCTGGGCAAGGGGCGTAGGACGAGCACAAGTGGAATGATAGGAGTGGAGTGGAGAAAAGGAGTTGAATTGTAATTTGTAAAATTGGAAAAAAACATAGAAAACATTACTATTAAGGTTTTTTAAGTGTCATTTTTCTTTATATTATAATTATTTTGCTTTTTAGTCTTAATTACTAGGCTACAACGGTTTCAGTTTCTACTTTCTTTCTTTTACCCGCGACGGTATTCCAAGTTCTGTCTTAGAATCTGTGGATATGGGGGAAAGTAATGAATATAAGGAGCTATCTGCCGCTAAATCTAGCTTTACGCGGAAAGCGAGAAAATATTTGCAGCGCTTCTGCGAGAAATCCGGGGAGGTCACAAAGGAGGAGCTTATTCTAGACTTGCTCGCTAGCTGCAAGATGTAATTGCAAGTGCTGGAAGTCTCCAGTGACATGGAGATGGACGAGGGTGGAGTCCCATGGGCAGTGGAGACGAAGTGGAGATTATCGTAAAGCCAGAAGCCAGAAAGAGGCCAATAGGGTCTCCAGCGCAGGAGCCAACTTCTTGAAGTGAGCGAGCAGAATTTTCCCCAGCCCATATCCAAGCCAGGTGGAAGGCCGGGCCTTGACGGAAATAAAGTGAAATCGAAGCCTCAACGGGCAAACGTGGCTGTCACCAAAAATGAGAGGGTGCTTCCTATAGTGTGCTATAGGCTTGACCTGAAGACTTTCAAGGACGGCATCAAAAGGACTTGCGCACGAAGCTCTGAAAAGACGCCAGGGTTCAACGTGACGGTGAACAGCTCCTCATGAACTTCGCCCCAAACTAAAACGGCTGAAGATCATACCAGCCTTATTAATTTTCTGAATGTCGCCAAGTTGGCTTGATACACCTAAACTCTTCCAGGAGAGAGAAAATTCACTCTCCTTTTCAAAGGCGTGCGCAGCTCATACGACGAGCACGATGTCGTAGCTGAGCTTAAGGAACACCTCGGAGAAGATATCCTTTCAGCAAAAAGGTTCTCCACTACAACCTCTAAGAGGGGAAAAAGGACGCTTTCATATTTCTTAGTCCAGTTCAAACCGGACTTTGAAGTAAAGAAAGCAAAAGCCATAAAGTTCAAATTGTCTGATGCAATAAGAGCGTTTGCAAAAAAATGGATTTTTCCAGTCCTTCAACTGCCAAAGATTTGAAATTAGATGCGTAAAATGCTTCAAGCAGCATAAGTCCATTGAATGTCCAATCTCGAAGGGCGAGAAAAAGGATGAGATCTTTTGTGTCGACTCCAATGCTAAGGGGCACGCTGCAAGTTTCAGAAGTAAAAGAAGTTGAAGAGAGGTGGAAGAATGTATAAAAGAAAAAAAGGACAGGAGGGATTTCATCACTGCCTCTATAAAAAATACTATACGTAAAGGGGCCTCGTACTCTAGCGTTTTGCAAGGTGCAAAAATGCAGCCTACATCGCAGCCTATACTGCAACAAAAACCACAACCAATGCAGTAGCTCCAGCAGTCGCAGAATGACCAAAATACGGTTTTTAGCACTGACTACCAACAATTATTTGGGTTTGACTTGTTCACGATTATTCAAAATATGAATTTTTTCATCCCTCACTATAATATTATACTAATCATAGTGAAAAAAGCTGCGTACTTAGAATTGCTTTCAAAGTATTTTGTCGTGATAAGCTCCATTAAACTCTCCATCCTTAACAAATGTTCACTAGCTCCACGCTATAAAAAGAATTTTGTTAAAGAATACTTGAACGCCAATAGACCAGACTTGTTGCTTTAGGCGGAAACAAGACTCAAAGAAAGGCACAGAGTGCATCTGGGAAAATACAAAATTATCAGTCGTAATAATCCAGAGGGAAGTCTTCGAGCTCACAAAGATCACCTGAAAGTCCAAAGGCACTGTCTTTCAAGTCTGAAATGTATTGAAGCAGAAATAATAAGATCCATGCTGGGAGGATACACCTTTGCATTCGTAGGGATCTATAGGGTGGTGCAACTATAATATACGATGTTAATTGTGAGTCACATCTTAACGTCAAGTTTTTCGCCCAACTCAATTTGACATTTCATTCTTTCAGTGTTTTACGAATTCACCTACAGAGAGGTACACAATTGAGCAGCGAGTTCAGATTGTTGAAGCCTTTTACGAAAATGGGCGTTCAAATCAAAATACATTTCATGCACTTCATGGTTTGTTTGATCAGCATAATAGACCAAATGTGTCTGCAATCGGGAGAATTTTGCACAAATTTCAGCAAACTAGGTCTGTAAGAAATGTGGAATCATGCCATGCTTGCCCAGCTCGTTCTGCGGAAAGCATTGCTGCTGTTCACGATAGTGTGGCAGAAGAGCCGTCAACCTCAACTCGTTGTCGTGTCCAACGATTGAGCATCTCACGAACATCACTGGTGGGAATATCGAATAAAGATTTGATTTTACATGCTTACAAGGTTCAGTAGACTTAAGAACTAAAGACAACTAACCATTTCAAGCATCGGCAATACGCCGAACGGTTGGTGAAACAGACAAAAGGAAATTGTGACTTTACAAAGCAAACCATCTTCAGCGACGAGGCACACTTTCACCTCGGTAGATTCATTAACAAGCGAAATTGCCGCATTTAGGCAAATGACAATCCACGAGTGACTGTTGAAAAGCCAATGTATCCACAAAGAGTGACAGTTTATGGGCTGGAGGTGTCATCGGGCCGTACTTTTACGAAAATAAGAACGACCAAGCAGTTACGGTGAATGGTATTGCGAGATATAACGGACTTCTTGTGGCCAAAAATTGAGGTTATGGACCTGGACAATTTGTGATTCCAACAAGATGGTTCCACTTGCCACACAATCAATGAAAAAATGCCTCTTTTGTGCGAGAAATTCAATGCCCGTGTAATCTCACGTTGTGGTGACGTTAGTTGGCCGCCACGTTCATGTGATTTGACACCATTGGACTTCTTTCTCTGGGGAAATTCAAAAGAAAAAGTGTACGTTAATAAGCCAAGAACAATTCAAGAGCTAAAAGATAAGACAATTCAGCACATTAACGACATTGAACCTCAATTATGTCAAGAGTCATTGAAAATATGGACCATAGGATAGAAGTATGCCACCGTAGCTGTGAAGAGCATTTGGGCAATATTTCATTTCACACATAATTGTCATAGATCCTTCTCTTATAATAGAAAATATTAACAGAATTCTCTGGAACTTTTTGTTTTATTTATCGACATCATGCGTTTAGGTTGGACCACCGTTTGTATATATATATATATATATATATATATATATATATATATATATATATATATATATATATATATATATATATATATATATATATATATATATATAGGGTGATTCATAACAAGTGTACACATTTTTGTCGAAAAAAAAACATAGTTTTTGTAAAGATTGAGCTGTAATGTTTATTTATTATGAATGTTTGGTCCCTTACAATTAAATATGAAACATTACTTTGGGCATATGTGCCCTCGTGCTGCTCAAACGATGATTGTAATTTTCGATGACATTTTCGCATGCAACCAGCTTACAATATATAAGTTGGCCTGAAAATATCTTCGCAAATTGATTAACGACAGCAAAGCTCACTGCTGGCAAAATCTAGTGGACAATGTGAACAAGAATCCGTGGAGCCTTGGCTACAAGCTTATTATGCGGAAGCTTAGAGCCTTTCGGGCACCTTGCATGCTTTTTTCTGCCCCTCCTGTCTACATTGACACTGTCCATAGTGAAACAACATTCAAGTGCCAACTCTTTATACCGCCGAAACTTGAAGAGGGAGCCCAATCGTCGAAAACAAAGAAGTCTTCAGCCCAGCTGGTGTTCCAGCTGAAGTGTTGCAAGTTGTCTATCACCATTGTCCTGATTTGCTGTTCAGCACATTCAGCACTTACCTTGGGAAAAGCGATTTCCTGGTACGATGGAAAGTGACTAGGCTCATCTTGATTGGCAAGGGGATTGGAGACTTCGAATCACTATACCATACCACCCATTATACATGCTAGACCTGGCTAGTGGCTAGAGAAACTCATCAAGGGAAGACTTATTGACGCAATTCGTGCCACTGGGTACCTATCTCCTTGACAGTACGGCTTTAGAGAAGTACGTTCTACTAATGATGTGATTGCAGATGTAGTGAGCACGATTCCAAGGGCAGTGGCACTTAGCCATACCAAGTGAGGGATCGTTATTTTGGATACACGACGTTAGAAATACCTTCAACTCTGCTAGGTAGGCGAATGTTTTGGATCCACTGGAAAACCTTTTCCAAATTTCAGAATATCTGATGCTACTTTTAAAAGACTACCTGAAGGACTGAAGCATGTTTTGTGACCTGACATAGTGTCAACGAAAGATCGAACTTGTATTACCTAGGGATCTTTCTTTGGTCCAGACTTTTAGGTCGTGCCTTACAATAGGCCACTAAGACTAGAGATACTAGTCGAGTAGCATTTGATCGGCTACGCTGTATGCACCGCTGAGCAGGAATAACTTAGGCTAGGTATGCTTATGCGCCAAATGAGAAACTAGATGACTGCTTGTGGGTTCAACTTAGCACTCGAGAAAACCAAAGTGATTATCTTAAGAAAAAAGAAAATCTCCAGAGTAAGGTTGGTCAGTATTGAAAACATACTAATTGAATTGAAGCCAGCAGTCTTATCTGCAGAAGATTTGTAAGTCACGGTCTCCTGACTGTCAACTTGCCAAAAAGAAGAAAGCGACACCTGCCACACATTTTTTGTATGCAAAAAATGAGACAAACTCCGAGAAGATCTCTTTAGGGAGATGAGAGAGCTCACCCTGGACAGTATAGTTGTGGTGATGCTTGGATTGGTTGACAAATGGAACCAGTTGGCACATTATGTTTGGGCTGTTCTAAAAGATAAAAGAAACTTATAGCAGCTTAGGGGGTCGGGGCAGTCCCATATCTTCCCTCTCTTTCAGCTAGAGGAAAAGCCTCACACCCTCGAAGAAACGAGACCTGGCTCGAAAACATTTGCTAAACGGTTCGAGGCATTGGTTCTCAGGTTGAAAGGGGAGGTGTCAAGTGGGCGATTCAGTCATTTGCGATCATTGAAGCCCACTGGTTAGTATGTAAATGCTATTCACCCCCGCCAATCATAAAAAAATTACGTTGGCACCACCAGCCAGAAAGGCCAATTTCTCGTAGGTACCCTAATTTTTAAAAGCAAACAATCATTTTATTCACTCCCATTTTGAAAATCATGCACTGTTTCAGGACAAATAGAAGTAGTTGGGGAGTCCTCTTACCAGAAGGGTATGGTTAAAATATTTATTAAATCAAACAACGTCTTCTGAATATCAAGACTTGGCTCACAAATAAATTCCGTGAATTGGGCTCGGAAAAATCGTATTTGGATCTATTTTTTTAAATTTGCCACCATTTTGTTTTCAGAATTTTAACCTCAATATTTGTGTAGTCATGATAACATATCAATGTTTTTTTAAATATTTCTAAAATTTTCATCAAATCCTTACCCGGTGTAGCGCTTGGGTCCTTTGCAAATGTGTGTCTACACAATATCACGTGTAATTCTTGTTGCAATTGATGAATTACAATCGTCTATAACTTCGCTGTCTACGACTCTATTCGTACAAAACTTTCAGAAAACTTGTCTTTCATATCAAAAAATTTAGAACCAAGTTTGAAGTGAAATTCAGGATTGTCCTTTAATTTTATATATGAAAACGAAAATTCATAAAATTTAGTATTATTAACAAAGTTGATCGAATTTTACCTTCCCAGGTATTTGTTGGCCTTGTGCTCATAGAGACCTTCATTCGTGGCATTTTTCAGATTTTTTTGTCGAAAGATGTTCAATTGCAAGGGGGGACTCAAATAGTTCGTATATTTTCCCTCTTCTTGCATCCTTCCTTTCAGATGAAACATGTTGAGGACCAGTTTTGAAAAGTTCTCACCAAAACCTTCTACTTGGCACCCATATTGACTACTTTTCCTACGAAAATTTTTTTCAAGTTACTCCCTGTTCAGAGAGACCCCTTGAAATACCTTAAAATAATATTTTTGCACAACAGTTTTTGAGAAGGCATCACTTTTAACCTGAGTAGAAAATTTCATCACTCTAGCCCATGTGGATTGAGAGAAAACTTGCTGCGACGCATGGACAAAGGAACGGACAGATGAACTGACAGGTCGCGATTGCACTATCCTAAAAGTAGTTTGTTATCGGTCAGTTAAAAATATTGGGCTTTAAATTTTCAAATTTTTATATTTTACCTCTGATTTTGATAAGTGCAATATATGAAGTTAGAACTGTTATCAATAATCTAAAGTTTTATCGAAATCCGCTGGAGAATGTGCCATTTGGAAATTTACAAATGTGTGCTCACCAAAATGACAACGGCTTTAGACTTAATTATTTTCTATTTTAAAACGAATCTTCAAACACATCGGACGAAAATTTCGACTTTAAGGCCTTTGCAACTTCGAGCTTCAACTAGTCGCCATTTTTTTACAATATACTTATAGTTTATACCAAATCACGAAGTTTCATTAACATTGGTTGACAGGTTTGGTCAAAGCTACAACAACAAATAAATGTTTGCATGTTTTTTGGCCTTTGAGGGGCCGCCATTTTGTTGCAGATGGTTTGACATTAGATTTTTTATTGTGAGATTCATAGCATAGGTTATTGAATATCTGTACCAAATTTGATCCGAATCGGCGCTACACATTTGGTCAGAATAGAAATAACGTATTTATGTCTAAAATGGCCGCCATTTTGTTTTTGCCTAGCCGATATAAAGGGTGGTCCAACTAAAACGCACCTTGTTGATTGTTAATAAAGCAAAAATTCTTCAGAGATTATGTTTATAATTTTTATCATAATAGAAGGATCTATGACAATTACGTATAAAACAAAGTATCTCCCAAATGATTGACACGGGTAGGGTGGCATACTTATATCCTATGGTCCATATTTTCAATGAGACATAATTGAGGTTCAGTGTCGTTAATGTGCTGAATTATCTCATCCTTTAACTCTTGAATTGTTCTTGGCTTATTGACGTACGCTTTTTCTTTTAAATATCCCCAGAAAAAGAAGTCCAACGGTGTCAAATCACATGGCCGTGGCGACCAATTAACATCGCCATAACGTGAGATTACACGGCCATTGAATTTCTTGCACAAAAGAGCCATTGTTTCGTAGTTAGTGTGGCAAGTTGCACCATCCTGTTGGAACCGCATATCGTCCTGGTCCATAACCTCAATTTCTGGCCACAAAAAGTTCATTATCATCTCGAAATAGCAAACATCATTCACCATAACTGCTTGGCCGCCGTCATTTTCGAAGAAGTAGGGCCCGATGACGCCACCAGCCCATAAACCGCACCAAACGGTCACTCTTTGTGGATGCATCGGCTTTTCCACAATCACTCGTGGCAATTCTGCTTATAAATGAATCCACTTGAGCTGAAAGTGTGCCTCGTCGCTGAAGATGACTTTCTTTGCAAAATCACCATTCCCTTCTGTCTGCTCAACCAACCATTCAGCGTATTGACGATGCTTGAAATGGTCAGTAGCCTTCACACCCTGAGTCAATTGAACCTTAAAAACGTATAAGTTCAAATCTTTATTCGAAATTCGCATCAGTGATGTTCGTGAGATGTTCAATTATTGGGCATAATGACGAGTCGAGGTTGACGGCTCTTCAGCCAGACTTTCCCGAACAACAGCAATGATTTCCGCAGAACGAACTGGGTGAGCAGACACAGGTGATTTTACATTTCCTAAAGACCTAGTTTGCTGAAATTTGTGCACGATTCTCCCGATTGTGGACCAAAAAATTACGAAGTGCACGAAATGTATTTTGATTTGAACGCCCATTTTCGTAAAAGGCTTTAAGAACCTTAACACGCTGCTCAATTGTGTACCTCTCCATGGTTGAATTCGTCAAACACTGAAACAAAGGAATGTGAAATAAGGTTGGGCGAACAACTTGAAGTTAAGGTGTGCTCACAATTAACATCATGCATTATGGTTGGGCCACCCGATATAAAGGGTATATATATATATATATATATATATATATATATATATATATATATATATATATATATATATATATATATATATATATGAACTGTAACTTCAAAAACTTGAATCGTGTGGCATACAAGGAAAACCGAAACAACTTTTTAAAAGTTATTTGGAAGAAAGATTTCAAAAAACATCAGTTAATAATGTCTTGAGCAATCTGGCTCCAATGAAATCGGGGGTTCCTCAAGGATCCATACTTGGAATAACCTTGTTTTTGCTATACAGCAATAATTTGAATATATGTAAACTGAAAGCTCACCACACATTATATGCTGATGATACTGTACTTCTTTCTTCAGGACATGGTAAAGTCGCCATAGAGAATATTATCAACGGGGATCAAGATAAATATCGTTCATGGCTTATCGAAAACAAGCTAGCATTGGATACTACAAAAACAAAATACATTATTTTTAAACAGAAGAATAAAGGAGATAGAAGTTGACCCAAAAATTAACGGCGAAAACTTGCAAAGAGCGTTTGAAATTAAATATCTCTGTCTTACCGTAGATCATCGTTTGACATGGTTGCTATACATAAATAATTTGAGGAGACAACTTGCGGCATTGATAGAAGTGTTGAGAAGATATGCAGCTTTTCGAATGCATATAAAGAAACTTGTAATAAATGCATTTGTACTGACAAAGCTACATTATGCGGTGGTCATTTGGAGTCAACCGTTAAAGCAGAACCTTAATATTATACCCAAGATACTATGTAAAGCCTCTAAAAATATTCAAAACCTTCCGATTCTTACTCCAACAACACTAGTGGGTCAACGGATCAATGCACACACCTTCAGTCAAACCATTAATATGGAGAAAGCTAAGTTAATCTTCAAATGTCTAATTTCCAGTTAATTGGAATGAAGCCCCTTTATAAAAGTACCACAAATAAATCCATATAATTCAAGAAATGCCAACAATTTTGTAATACCTTACGCTAGAGCTGATCGACCAAAGAACGATGCAATGAATGCTGCTCTGCGTATATACTACAATCTTCCAGAAACATGAAAAAACGCAAACTCACTATTGGTTTTTAAGAAAAGACTTAAGGAACATCTAATAAATTCAAATTAATGATAAGTCCGGAGGATTGAAAATGCAGTATCTTAGGCCATTTTAGGCTATAGCGTCGAGATACTTAAAGACTGCTAGTTTTTATAAACTCTGAGTTTTTTTTACTGCGTCGTATTATAATATTTTTATTTTATCTCTGAGAACTGTTCACGAATCGGACTAGACTAGCAGGAAAGGAGTACTTCACAGCATATGGTGTGCCCCGTATACCAATATTTTAAGCATTGCCTGGAGGCACACGTAGGAATTGACGACGTGGGAAGTGCAGATCGCACGAGCGTTGTGCGACGATGAAAGAGTGATGGAGAGAGTGGTAGGGAATAGAGGTATTTAAAAAAGAAATATATATATATATATATATATATATATATATATATATATATATATATATATATATATATATATATATATATATATATATATATATATATTTATTTATTTATATATATATATATATATATATATATATATATATATATATATATATATATATATATATTTATTTAATTATTGGATGATACTCGACTGATTAGACCACATCCAGCACATAGTGAAGAGAACATAGCAGCTGTAGCTGAGAATGTGGCTAAAGACAGTGGCGAATTGATTCGGCGTCGTTGTTACAGCTTGATTTGTCGTACGCAGCAAGTTTTCATATTTAAAGTAAAGATACTGGTTTTGAGACACAAACAGTTCAACTGGTGCAAGAATTGAAGCCGGGTGACTTAGGTGTGCGTAGTGTTTTTGGTGAATGGGCTCAAAATCAGCTTAATGAAAATCCGCAGTTTTATCGCGAAATGTTGTTCAGTGCATTTTGGGTTCAATTGATACGTCAATGAACAGAATTTCTGTCTATGGGCTGATGAACAACCTGAAGACGCTTCAACAGCTTCCACTACAGCCACATAAATGCACAATTTAGTGTGGTTTATGGGCCGGTGTAATTATTGATCTATATTTCTTTAAAAACGAGTCTGGTCAGGATATAACCATCAATGGTGATCGCTATCGCACCATGAAAACCGTTTTTTTGCTGCCTGAAATTTAATCTTGTGCTATTGGTGAACCTTAGTTTCAACAAGACGGTGCTACTTCAGATACAGCAAGAGAAACAATGGACTTATTGAGAAATCAATTTGATGAGAACCTGACTTCACGTTTTGGACCAGTAAATTGGCTGCCTACATTGTGTGATATCACACCTATAGATTATTTTCTTACGGGTTAAATAAAGTCTCTGGTCTTCAAAGATAAGCCAGCTTCAATTGACGCTTTGTAGGCCAACATTACTCGTATCATTCATCTGACACCGGCTGCTTTGCTGAAGTAAATGTCAAAGATTGTTCTTTTGACTCACAATGTAGATAACTATAGAATTCAAATTTTCGCCTTTTGCTTGAGGTTAAAAACCATACTTCATAATGAATCACCCTATATATATATATATATAGATATATATATATATATATATATATATATATATATATATATATATATATATATATATATATATATACATACAGACCGCGTCAATTGAATAGCCTCACTCCCAAAATTTGTCGTAAATCCAGTTCTATGAGAGCAATTGCTTCATTGATTTTATAAATAAAGTATACTCGTTTACTGTTACAAGTTTACTGCATAAGCTAGACAAGTAATAAGAAATAATATAAATTGCACTCTGAAGTAACAAATTGGGTGTGCCACTTGAATAGCCTCAGTAAAATAAAACTCAGAAAAAAATATTTTAATATAATTTCAATATTTTGTATATTTTTCATTACTTTTAATCACATCAAAAATTCGATTGGGAATGGAATCATATAACGAGCGAATGTAATTTTGATCCAAATTATTCCAAGTTCTATGAATTTCTTGTATAAGATCTGCGTTACTATTAAAATAGCGTCCATCGGCAAATAACTGGCGAGATGGATAGCCCCAAACATTTTCGATGATATTTAAGTCCGGAGAGTTCGATGGCCAATCTAAAACTTGAATTTTATTTTGATTAAACCAATTTTTGTTTCAGGTGAAGTATGTGACGGGGCATTGTCTTGTTGAAAAATCCACTTTCTGTTTTTAACAACATTAGGAATCTCTTTTCTTTTTCTTCAAGAATGTGTATGTACAGTTTAGAAGTTTGCTTTCCTTTAATAATAGAAATACTGATAATACCGTGATAAGAAATCGCACCCCAGACCATTGCGGAACTACCTCCTGAATGACGACGCGATAAAATTTTCTCTTCTTTTCTCAAATCAAGAAAATAATACGAATACCCATCTGGACCATCTAAATTAAATTTTTTTTGTCGTTAAAAACAACATCATACCACAGATCAGTCCTGGACATATATATTCTAGCAAACGATAATCGGGCCTTTTCATGACTCTCGCGCAAACGGGGTTTCTACTTCATTTTTTTCCGTTTGATGCATGATGAAGAGTTTATTATGCATCGCACTGTAGAAAATGAAGCACTGTTGTTTACCTGGTTTGGTATTTGACGTACTGTCTTCGAAGAATTAGATGCTACACGTAAAATAAGTCGACGTTCACCTAACGAAGTAGCCAATTTTGTGCGACCTTATAATTTTTCCCATAATTTTCCTTATCTTCCACGTAATTAGTAATCACTTTAGCACTACGACCAGTTTTATGCGCAATATCGCGATAACACATTTGTTTATCCAAATAAAAATTAATTTTTTCTATTTCGATATCCGTGTATTTTTGACCACGAACCATAATTAGAATATTCCAAAAACTAAATTGAATGAAATGAACACTTTAAGTACAATGAATTAGCATCGAAAATTAAAAAGGACACTTGGAAGTCAACTGAGGCTAATCATGTGGAACGGGCAACTCAAGCGTCAACTTGCGAGCGGTACGCCGTGGACACGCTCGTACAAGTTCGTGCGTATTTTGTGATACACGATAGACGAATAATTAAAATATGATAAATAAGTACGTACTTTTATATTGTATAAATATAAATTGCTGAAATATGGGGTGAGGCTATTCAAGTGACGCGGTCTATATATATATATATATATATATATATATATATATATATATATATATATATATATATATATATATATATATATATATATATATACATATATATACACATATATATATATATATATATATATATATATATATATATATATATATATATATGTGATGTACTCTCCGTAATAGGTGGATTTCTCGAGAGAAATTTATCTTACAAATTTTTTCCGAGAAATTTACCTTAAAAGGGAAAGCCAATTATTCGGACACTCGCGTATAAGTCTTTATATCAGGGTAGACCCGCTATTGTCTTATTCTTCTATGGTCAGTTTTCACTGTAATGTACTGTATCAAATGAAGTTGAATTATGGTCTCTCAAAGTTTGACGTCAAACACCGTAGTATTGTAGGTCTCATCAATACCTTCTATATAAAATATTTTTAAGTTTCCCTTTCCAATGTGGAGTCCCCTTTAAAACTGTTGAGAATTTTATTAGCTCCCAAACTTTTAAGGGGTCATCATTTTGACTTATGTACGTATCAAATATGGTCTGTAGCTGCGATAGTTTGGGAGAAAAACTACTGTGACAAACAGACGGATATACGGATGAACAAAATAAATTTGAATAGGGTTTTGTAAGCAGTATAAAATTCTAAAATTCATCACCATAGAAAGAAAGCCAAGAATTTATGCCAATTATTGGCAAACAAACTAAAATGACGTTGTCCATCATTACAGCAGATCAACTAAGCAAATATATTTTAATATCCTTCGTATTCTCATTCGAAATGACAAGCAACAAGGACATTGGCAATAACAATCCGATGAGGTGAAGTCGATTAAGGGCAAATCTCATCAGAAATTTGATTACACTGGTGTTACATTGCTGCTACGCTGGCCATTTATTCGTTCTAAAATACCATGTGCAACAATTGCATGTGCTCTTCGACGTGTGTTTCTGATAGCGGAACACCAACTGTTGTATTATTTTGTCCGCTATGCGGCCTCTTAGTGCAGGTGGAACAATTCAATTAGATTTAATTTATTGTTGTCGAGGCAGCTAGGAAAATTTAATTAATATTGACATAACTAACATGCCTTCGGCATGGCCAGCAAGTGATAATACCGGAATTATTGGTATCTGCATAGATTGCCTAGTGCAATTGTTGGTGAGGGTTTTTGTGTTTCTGGTATGTTTGTGACATGTTATTATGAAAAGATTATTTGAGCATAATTAAATTTGAAATCCGATCAGCACTAGTGAACCATCACTCATGCCAACTTCAAAATAAAATAGGGCATAATAGGCTTGGGCATGCAGAATATTTTATATTTGATATTTCTGTTTACAGAAGTGTCTCTGAAAGCTACAGAGAAACCAAAACTTAATATGTTCTTGACAAAATTATGTAATATAGTTAATAAAACTTCGTAAAATCTACTTACTTTGGTGAGAAAAAAATGCACGAACATGTTTCACCTTGTTCATAAAAGCATATAAAATGACAGCCAGCGGTTTCCAGGCATATTTGTATATACATACGTTAAAGTAATATATACTATAAAAGCACAAGTTTTTAGTTTTTGAAAAGGAATGTCTTCGCGCATGTATTGATCTGTACAGAAAGTCTGAGACGATTGGAAACACTTTATATTGAATCGAAAAATTTATCAAACTGTCAAAGTGATGAGAGTCGATACATTCATTTTGAAGCTTGTTCGAAATAATATTGTGAAGTCTGTAGCTGTTAGCGAAAATCCCTGGCTTTTGTAGCTGTTTTTCATTACGGACAGGTACATTGAGATTTGTCTCACCACTGGCTTCGTTCCTCTAGAAGCATTTATGTATTTGGACATGAATCGGAATATTTTTGATTCCAGTGGTATCATATATATAGCTAGGCCACCAATAGAAAGATAGAATTTCCTCCGGGTTTGAGCTTATGAGATGGGTTTTGGTGAATAAATCGCAATTAATAAGTTATTATTGATCGTTTGTGGTTTTTTGTTGCTCATTATTGTTACATTAATTTTAATTAATAAGATTAGCATATGCGTTAGGATAATTTTAATGTTATTTTGTAAGGATTAGTGTCATTTGCTTTTGATAACATTAATTAGAATTAAGCTGTTACATATTAGTTGTAAGCTCAAATTACACTCTTTTGTTGTATGTATTTTTAGTTATATGCAATTTATAATAGAGTTGGTTGGTGTTTTCTTCTTTTTTCCAATTAATTAATAACATTTAAAAATGTTCATTTGATATTAAATGTTATTTCTTATGACTTATTTTTTTATTGAATATTTTTTGGTAAATTGATAAATTTGAACTACTCAAGCATGTGTTTCAGCGCTTGTATATCGATATTATCGGCCAATATCCTCGGTCGACATCTGGGGACGTTGAAGCTGTCATTATCCTAGACCAACTGTCAAAGTTTCCGATTATTGATCCGATCCACCGTAAATTCTGAGACCTTGGAGAAACATGTCTTCCACGCATTGAGCATGTCAGAGTATGTCGTCTCCAACAATGGAGTCTAGATCGTATCCTATAAATTTCATGAACAGATGAATAGGAATAGCATTAGACACCAGCGAACCGCAGTATGCTCTCCTCAAGTAAATGCTTCTGAATGGTTAAACCATACGCTCCTAGCAGCTATATGCACCTATACGAGTATAAATTCAAATCAGAAGAATTGAGATCTTAAGATTTCCACGATAAGCCATGCTCTGCGCTCTTCATACCAAACTGCCACTGAAATCCTATCTCACTATGCAATATTCGGTTAGTACATAATTTGCCACGGTAAATGGTGCAGGCTGTTGTGACAATTAAATTGTTTGGGAGATCTTGTAGTAATTCTTGAGCCACATAAGAAACTCCAAGTACTATGAAACCAACTCCAAGATAAGATTAAAGATAGCAGACGTGCAGGGGAGGAACGTTACAATCTGCAACTTTACCCTTCTAGTTTCAAGACAGGCGATGAGATATATGGACGAAATTTTAGACAAAGTGATGCGGCTTAGCACCACAATGCCAAACTGGATAAGAAATTTATAAAGTGCCGGGTTGCCCAGGTGTTGAGTCCAACACATTACCTCATCTCAGACATTTCCAGTTCTGGCGGTTGACTCTGTGAAGGATTTGCGTCGCTAACCTTAACGCACTCTATATATTGTCCTGATCGGAAGCGTCTTATGCAGCCCCCAATTTTCAACTTATTTTGACTGTTTATCCGCACTCTCAGTCCTCTTAATCAGCGTAAAACAGTTGTTTTGCTATAATTTGCGGCTTCATCCTGGAGAGGAATCTTGCGTTTGGCAACCTGGCAATGCCAATTAGTCTAACAAGTATCAGAATTATGGCGGTCCGGGGACCGCCATGAGACGTTCTGGCCTTTTTTCCGTAGTCGCCGTCGGCAAACGCAATTAACGTTCTGTCATCGGCAAGTCCAGTTTAGGTCATTTGCAGCAAATCGTTTTTGTGCAAGGCTAATAAAAAGTAATGGAGAGGCGTTAACAGCGTTGTGGAAAATTAGGGTGTCTTCAACACACAATTTGTCCGCGAAGTGGAAACATCGAAAGGAAAGGTGATTGCAGCTAGTTCTTGGTGATTCTCTCTTTCGTATATGGGATAAATAACTATAAAATTTTTTTTTAAACAAAGTCTTTTAAACTTTTAAAGAACTATTTTACAAAGGGTAGCCTTTTGGTAAAAAAGTTTTTTTAAGACCCACCCCCTATAAAGGGAGACCTCCTCCCCTTAAGCACCATAAAATATTTTTTTCGCACTGCAAATTTTGAGAGGGTACCAGTTTTGACCTACATAGAAAATTTGATTCTTGCTTATGTGGCTTGAGAGAAAACTTAATGTGACGCACGGATGTACGGACATGCAGACGAACTGACAGGTCGCGATTTTAGTAGGGTATTGTAAAGATATTTTGTAATATCCTGAGAATGGTTGGTTGTATAAGTGCTTCCAAGTTAAATCATCTCTAACGTTTCCATGAAACGTGCCCAGTCTAGTTCAAATTGGAGTTTCATTCTAGACAGGGCCAAAGGATTCAATTTTTAGTGAAAACGGCAGCTAAAAATATTGAGCTTTACATTTTCAACTTTTCATATCTTTCATCTGATTATGATAATTTTGCACAATACAAATGCTTAAAATACCTAGAGGGCCAGAAAAATCTGAAAAATCACATACTTAAGCCGCCGCCATTTTGAAACTTACATACAGATGATCACCGAAGGAAGAGGTTCGTAGATCTTATTATTTTCAATCTTAAAACTTTCCTTAATACACACCGGATCAAAACTCTAGCTTTTAAAAGCCTTTCTCGTTTTGTTACGTCGTGAGGCACCTCCAAGCTGGGGAATCCCTCTTCTAGCGGGAGAGAAGAGGAAAGAGGAAGTGTCAAGCAAGTGATTCCCCAGCTCCAACGCCCCCAGCTGCTGTGAGTCCCTAATATCTTTCAGGACTGCCCAAATTTATTGTGCCACCTGGTTCCATTTGCCAACCGATTCGAGCATCACCGCAATTATATTATCCGGGGTGAGCTCCCCCATCTTCCTGTAGAGCTTCTTTCGCAGCCTGTCCCATTTTTTACATGCACAAAATGCGTGGTAGGCATTGTCCTCCTCTCCTGAGCTACACTGACGATCGGGGAACCATTACTTACCAATCTTGTGCAACTAAGACTGAAATCACCCATGTCCGCTCAAAAGCTGGGCCAGATAGAAGGCAATCTCACCATGCCTTCGATTTAGCCACGGTCTTAGATCCGGGATGAGGCGCGCAGTCCACCTTCCCTTCGTGTAATTCACCCAAGGCTGCTGCCAATCGTTGAGTGAGCACTGTCTTTCCTCGCAGACAACCACCTCCCTCTCATCCGCGATTCAACGCAGGTGAATGACGCCGTGCTCTCTAACAAAGAAGGGCGACAGGTATTACGCCTGCAATAACTCTCAGCACCGATTCAGAGATCTTCGGATACGAAGATGTGATTCTCAGTGCTCCACTTCTCTGTACCTGTGCCACGCATTTTCGGTATGCCTCTTGACTGAGAACGTCGCTCAATATTTCTGTTCCGTCGAGTAGCACTGAGCCTACAGCACTCATCAGTAGGAGTCTCCTTGATGGACTGGGTCACCCTACATTGGCTATAAGTCGACTCAGAGCCGATACTCTTAAAGTAGCCTTCTCAGCCATTGCTCTGGTTTCCTCAGAGAAACTCATCTTCAAGTCAATCAGTAGCCCAGGTACTGATTCGATTCGTATGTCTCTAATACTGATCATCCTTACTCTAGGGATTCTCTTTTTTGTCAAGATGACCACTTTTTATTTCTCCGGTGCAAAACTTAACTCTCGAGTAGTCATCCAGTCACTCGACGCACTAGCATACCTCCCCCAAGTTGTTCTTATTCAACGGTGCGTCCAGTGAGAAGAGCTGCATCATCATCCGCATAGCCGATCAGGCGCGACTCATCTGGCATCTCAAGTCTCAGTAGCCTGTCGTAAGACACGTTCCATATGTCCGGACCAAAAATAAATCCCTGGGCAATATTCGATGTAATTTCCATCCTTCGTTGGCCCTGTGTCGTGTCGTAGAGCAGGCTTCGGTCCTATAGGTAGTTCCTCAAAAGTCGCATCAGATATTCTGGAGCTTGAAAAGACTTTTCTAGCGTATCCAGAATATCCACCCATCTAGCAGAGTAGAAGGCATTTATGACCTAGAGTGTCACCAACAGGACGATCCGTCGCTTGGTGCGACTATATGCCTCTGCCTTTTGGACCGCGTTCACCACCTGTGCAATCGCATCAATGGTAGAACCATTGATTCAGGATTTCCCTTCCCCTTGCTGGTCAGCACAAGCCTTGACGATTTCCATCGTACAGAGAAAATCCCGTTCCGTAGGTACGCATTGAATGTGCTGAGCAGTAAGTCAGGACAATGGTGATAGACAAGCTTTAAAACCTCGGCTGGAACACCATCTGGCCCTGGAACCTTCCTTGCTTTAAGCGAAAGGACTGCCTCTTTCATTTTTGGCTGTTAGAAGAGCGGAGACCCAACTGCTGTTTCACCATGGAAAGTGTCAACACGGACCGGATGTACGGGAAAGAGTGCCTGTGCTATCTCGTCTATCTTTTCCCCATCATGTATATAAGGTTTCCGTAGGGCACCAAGCTTCCGCATAACTAGTTTGCAGCCAAGGCCCCACGGATCCTTGCTCACATTGTCCACTAGATCTTGTCAGCAGCGAGCCTCGCTGTTGTTGATGTATTTGCGAAGGCATTTCCTAGCCGACATGTATGCTGCTACTTGTTTGCATGCCTCGTCACGGTTTCGTGCTCGTTGAGTCTCACACCGAAATTTGTGACACTTCCTTCGTTTTTCAACGATTTCAGTTGACCACCAGTACACTGGGGGCTTGCCGTGTCGGAGTTTTCGATGGAGCATAGAAGCTTTGCAAGTAGTCGTAATGATGCTCATAGTTGAGTACACCACGTCTTGAGCTGCCAGTTCTTTCGTCCACTGCGAATCTCCCCGCAGCGGTGCGCCCACTGTGAGTACCTCGACGAACCTTTCAACGAACTTCTCGACGTTTATCCTTCCGATGTTCCATCCAATTGTAGGAGTTCGACAACATTACTGAGCTCCAGCAAAATACACTGATAATCACTGGCTGAGTAGTCCTCTAATACTTTTCAGTTGTGTATCCTCCGTACTAAAGACTCCTCGGCGAATGTCACGTCAGGTATGGTTCTTTCACAGCCAATACGGTGGAAAGTCGGCGTATTTTCAGTGTTTAGTACGACGAGTGCCTTCCTGGTCACCATTTCTAGGATTCGTTTACCCCGCGGATCTGTTTGAGGCATGCTCCATTCAATTGCTTTAGCGTTGAAGTCTTCCCCAACGAGCACTTTGCGTTCTGCATTCGAGACAGTGCCCTCCAATTCATTAAGCTTACCTTGGAAAGATGATATCGATTCATGCTCCTTGAGCACTGAACCCACACAAAACCATCCCCACGTCCACAGCTTTCCGCCTGAAAATCACTTTTTCTAACCAATATGGTGGCAGTATCAGTTTCATCAGGATACCATGATACTGAACTTTTACCATGATATTGCTCACTCAGCAACAAAAAGTCGGCGTTCATGTCACTCGCAAACTGCTCAAAAAATTGTAGGTCTAGCTGCAGGATGCGGGTCATTTAAGTTCTGATTTTGCCTTCACTTGGACTTCCTGGAAAATTCGGCATTTTTTTGATCCCAAGACGTGTCCGAAATCATGTCTTTGATCAGCGTCCTTGCAAAGAATACAGTGTGGCACCTTCGTACACTCTTTTCTTTTATAATTCATTTCACCGCATTTGTAACATAAGGAACTCCTATCGGGTCCTTTGCATACTTTCGCGAAGTGACCATAACCAAGATATTTGAAACATTGAAGAGGCGTATCGTACTAACAACCCACCCTATTCGTACTTTGCCCTTATTCAGAAATTGTTCAGCGTCCTTTTCGGTCAAGTCAATTCTGGCCATTCATTATCCCCTACGGTTTTCTGGTGTCAGCCTCGCTTTGATCCTCCCCACACTAAGGAAGTCCTTTTCGATGGCCTCTTCTACCTCGGCCAGATTTGTAACGTAGTCGATGTCTCTTATTTCGATCGTTGCCATCGTCTCGAGCGTGGATATAGCTACGCTTTTGCCGAGGATTTTCTTCACCGCGTCACAGAATGCTTCCTTGCCCTTGACCTCCTCTCCAGATTCGACTGCGCTGGTTGTACTGCTTTAATCGCAGTGTTGGTGTCTTCGGGCCGTACGTTTCCCCTGATGTCTCGCAGCACCTCTGCGTAGGATCGACCAGTGCCTGCTGTCGAGGTCTTTGTCGGGGGTTCTTTCCCTCCTGTTTTGCATCGTTTTTCTTCTTATTGGATGTCCGTGCGAACTTTACTTCCAGTCCTATTTTGAAGGAATTTCTTAGTGGCTTTCTTCGCTTCTTATGTAAGCACTGTCTGGAACTCCTGATCTCTTGTTCTACGCCCATCAAGTGCCTCTTCCTTCCTTCTTTTATCCCGGTCTCCTTCAATTGGGCTAAACGCCATTCTTTAGATTTCGCCCCTAAGTGCTTCTTTAGCCTTTTGCTCTTCTTCAGCGTTCTGGTCCTCTTCGGCCTTCAACCAGCTCGTCCGATAATTCCCTTTGTAGTCTTTACTGCTTTGGTGATTTTTGTCGAGTCGCATGCAGATTGAATTCTTTTTAGAACAACTCCCGCTTTTCGCAATAGCCTTTCTTCTTCATGTCGACGGGCGGCAATTGTGCTTTGCGGCCATTGCCCTTGAGAGAGGTTATTAGCTTCTATATCCGAATACAGTACTTCCGCCACCTTTTCAACGTTGGTGAAAAAATTACACATCGTCGCTTTATTTGCCTGGTCACTGTTTACTTTTCCTGCGGTAATCTCCTCGTTGACTTCAGGATGGTTTTTTATTATTTTGGGATTTGCGACCCTTGCTTTAACTGGTTCGGTAGCGATCACAGCAGGGACCATCGAATTCTCGAGTTTCTTTTTTTTCCTCCACCACTCGAGCATTTGGCGTGCCCCGCAGAGTTTCGGGCTTTTCCTTTATAGGAAGCTCTAGCGTTTGCATTTTTTTTAACCAACGCCCGAACTCCGCAGGAATCTCAGTCTGGACCAGACTATCTGTTTATCTCCGTTTTTTGTCCGTCTTCACTGTCATTGTATTAATCGCCGTTTTTTGTCATCGTTAGTACCGCCTCCGATGTGCTGTTAACATCCTGGCTGCAGCCGCTGCGAGCGTCGTCGTTATTGTTATATTTGCATTCCTTTTCTTTTTTAGGTAAATTTCTCGAGAGAAATTTACCTATTGCGGAGAGCATCATATATATATATATATATATATATATATATATATATATATATATATATATATATATATATATATATATATATATATATATATGGGATATAACGAAATTTGTGACCACGATAGAGGTCGCAATTTTGCTTCGATTTTCACCAAATTTTCAGGAAAGGTGTATTGGGTAATTATCTCGGTTAAGTTCGTGAACCAGCTATATCGGCCGGGCAAAAACAAAATGGCGGCCATTTTAGACGAAAAATCGTGATTTCTGTTCTGACCAAAGTATAGCTCCGATTTGGATGAAATTTGGTACAAAGGTTCATTGCTGTATGTGATGAATCTCACAATAAAAAATCCAAAGTCGGTACGGCAGAAACAAAATGGCGGCCGCTCAAAGGTCGAAAAACGTGCAAAATTTTGTTGTTATAATAGTGGTCAAAGCTTTCATCAGATTTTCATGAAATTTGATAACTTGATAGGAATTATAAGTATCTAAAGAATTACGTGAAAAAATTGGAGGTCAGGTTGCAAAAAACAAAATGGCGGCCAGTTAAAGGGCAAAATTTCAAAGGCTTTTTAAAGTCGCAATTTTAATCCGGCTTATACGAAATTTGGTTTCAAGATAGACATTATTTAGGCCTACAGTCTTTGATATTTTGGTGATCATGCATGTGCAAATTTCAAAATGGCGGCCGTTTAAATATGCGTTTTTTTCAGGTTTTTGTGGCCCTCTAGCGGTCACATTTTCCAGCGGATTTTGATGAAACTTGAGATTATGGATCTCTGTACTATGTTCTTGTATTATGCAGGAAATTATTAAAATTGAATGAAAAATAAATAAGTCGAAAATTTAAAGCCTAATATTTTTAGCTGCCATTTTCTTTAAAAATTGAATTATTTTGCCCTGTCTAGAGTGAAACTTCTATTTGAACGAGATAGTACATTGATTGGTGAGTTCCTAGCATACAAAGATTTAAAATAATCCAAAATAAAATGCATGCATTCAAAATGGCGGCCCCCAAAGGTCAGAAGGCAAGCGCAATTCGCTATTTTAGTGCCAACTGAAATAATGAATATTTTTCATGATAACGTTTTAAATGACTTTACTTGATAGAATTTATAAACCAGACCATTTTTAAGATATTGTCAAATCTTTTTAACAATCCCCTAAAAAAATTATAAAATCGCGACGTGTCTGTCTGTCCGTCCGTTTGTTCGTGCGTCAAAACAAGTTTTCTCGCAAACCACATGAGCTAGAATGAGGAAATTTTCTACGTAGGTCAAAAGTGGTGCCTCTTGAAATTTGCAGTGCAAGAAAATATTTTAAGGTATTTTAAGGGGGGTCTCCCCATACAGGGGGGTGGCATACAATTTTTTTTATTTCTGTAGCAGCCAAGATTCTCAACAGATTCCGTTGTAACTTGAAATTATAAGTTATTAAGGCAAGTTAATTTAATTTAATTATGCAAATCGAATGACAAATGAAAAAGTCGAAAATTTACAGCTTAATACTTTTAGCAGCCGATTTCAATAAAAATTGAAATGACGGCCCTTATAGTTCAGAAAAAAATTGAAAATGTATATATTAATGGCAACGCAAGTGCTGATTAAACTTTCATGGAAATCTTTTGAAATTAACTATTCGAGCTATTTAAGCCTTTGTGTGGTTACCACTGTGAACTGTGTAAACAGCAAATGCGAGAAGGGCGAAACCGGTATTTATATGTTTACAACAATTTATGATCCGCCGATTTTCAATATGTAATCCATACGTATGCAACTCAATTTAATTAGCAAAATATTTGCGCCCCGATAAAAGGTCTCTAAAAACGAACGTGACCAGATTTTTTTTATGTTAATAAATACCCATGTGGTACTACGAAAATTGCAGAAAGAAGTTGAGTAGTAGGCAAGCCAAATTTTTTTTCGAAGCTTTATGCTACATACGAGAAGTTTACCCTTCCGGCTGGTGCTGCCAACGGGGATTTTTTAGATTTTTTAAATCTTTTTTAATGATTTTTGGTTACTCTAGTTTTATTGAGTCTCCCTTGGAGCCGCTATCTCCGTTCGTGTATGTAGTCGCCTTTTTGGTCCCATTGTTATCATTGCAATGCAGGGAGGCCATGCGAATTTTGGCACAAGCCCTTATGGGGGCGAGTGCTCAGAGCCAGACCAGCGCTAATCGGGACTCCGTCTCAACCGAACCTACACCACCATTACATCCATGAATATTGCCAGAAGAAAGGCTTGCACATTTTTATACAGTTTGAAGTCGGACAGCCTTAATTTTGAAGGAGATGATGGTGCCTGGGACTTTAAAATACACTGCTTAGAATTGTGTCAGTTTTTGCTCGCAGCTAATCTAATGACCAGCAGTGATAAAATCTGCTTCACTAATTAGTCCTGAATAGCATCCAGTTTAGTATTTATGATACTTTTGCGGTTTGTATCAGCACGCCTTTGAAGAAGACAGGAACTTGTTGTGAAAAAGATGGGCCTAAAATTACAACGACCGTCTCTTCAACCCGGAAATAATTGCTTTATTAGCTATAAGGAGCATAATTTTTCAGTCTCTCCATGCCTGGGTCAAAATCTAAGAGACTGCCTTATAATGAGCATAAGCAGTCATGCAGTCGTGTTGCGATGCGACAAGAACACACCTCATATGATCTCGCAAAAAGTTAGTCGACAAGCACATGTACGCGGTTGTCAGGCGAACCTGGTCAACTGAGCTCACTCTTTTTCATAGCACACTGATACTCGTGCGAGACCATTGGCTCCCTTAAATGAAAAAAAAAAATTGTTCCACATTACTCGTATAACTAACAGGAATTTATCTTTTTCTGTGCTCTTAATATCAAGAAAAGCTTCAAATTTTTGTAAGCTTTCTCACTTTTTATGTGGGCTCGTTGGTCACTACGAGTTTGTACTTGTACCTCTTCTGTCAGACTATCAGTCTACCCTGTTGTGATGGGTACTGATTGAAAAATCAGCCAGTAATCATTTGACCATATCACCCTAAAAAATCCCCGTTGGCAGCACCAGCCGGAAAGGTAAATGTCTCGTATGTAGCGTAAAGTTTCGAAAAAGAATTTGGCTTGCCTACTACTAAACTTCTTTCTGCGATTTTCGCAGTACCACATGGATATTTATTAACATAAAAAAAATCTGGCTACGTTCGTTTTTAGAGACCTTTTATCGGGGCGCAAATATTTTGCTAATTAAATTAAGTTGCACGCGAATGGATTACATATTGAACATCGGTGGATCATAAATTGTTGTAAACATATAAATTCCGGTTTCGCCCTTCTCGCATTTGCTGTTTACACAGTTCACAGTGGCAACCACACAAAGGCTTAAATAGCTCGAATAGTTTATTTGAAAAGATTTCCATAAAAGTTTAATCAGCACTTGCATTGCCATTAATATATACATTTTCAATTTTTTTCTGAACTATGAGGGCCGTCATTTCGATTTTTATTGAAATCGGCTGCTAAAAATATTAAGCCGTAAATGTTCGACTGTTTTATTTGTCATTCGATTTGTATAATTAAATTAAATTAACTTGCCTTAATAACTTATAATTTCAAGTTTCAACGGAATCTGTTGAGAACCTTGGCTGCTAGAGGGCTACAGAAATAAAAAACATTGTATGCCACCCCCCTGCATGGGGAGACCCGCCTGTATGGGGAGACCCCCCTTAAATATCTTAAAATATTTTTTTGCACTGCAAATTTCAAGAGGCACCACGTTTGACCTACGTAGAAAATTTCCTCATTCTAGCTCATGTGGTTTGCGAGAAAACTTGTTTTGACGCACGAACAAACGGGCGGACGGACGGACAGACAGACAAGTCGCGATTTTATAATTTTTTAGGGTATTGTTAAAAATATTTTACAACATCTTAAAAATGATCTGGTTTATAAGTTCTTTCAATTAGTCATTTTAAACGTTTCCATGAAAAATATTCATTATTTCAGTTGGCACTAAAATAGCGAATTGCGCTTGCCTTCAGACCTTTGGGGGCCGCCATTTTGAATGCATGCATTTGATTTTGGATTATTTTAAATCTTTGTATGCTAGGACCTCATCAATCAATGTACTATCTCGTTCAAATAGGAGTTTCACTCTAGACAGGGCAAAATAATTCAATTTTTAAAGAAAATGGCAGCTAAAAATATTAGGCTTTAAATTTTCGACTTATTTATTTTTCATTCAATTTTAATAATTTCCTGTAAAATACAAGAACATAGTACAGAGATTCATAATCTCAAGTTTCATCAAAGTCCGTTGGAAAATGTGACCGCTAGAGGACCACAAAAACATGAAAAAAACGCATATTTAAACGGCCGCCATTTTGAAATTTGCACATGCATGATCACCAAAATATCAAAGACTGTAGGTCTAAGTAATATCTATCTTGAAACCAAGTTTCATACATGTCGGATAAAAATTGCGACTTTTAAAAGCCTTTAAAATTTTGACTTTCAGCTGGCCGCCATTTTGTTTTTTGCAACTTGACCTCCAGTTTTTTTACGCAATTCTCTAGATACTTATAATTTCTATCAAACTACCGAATTTCATGAAAACCTGTTGAAAGCTTTGACCACTATTACAACAACAAAATTTTGCACGTTTTTCGACCTTTGAGCGGTCGCCATTTTGTTTCTGCCATATCGACTTTGGATTTTTTATTGTGAGATTCATCACATACATCAATGAACCTTTGTACCAAATTTCATCCAAATCGGAGCTATACTTTGGTCAGCATAGAAATCACGATTTTTCGTCTAGAATGGCCACCATTTTGTTTTTGCCCTGCCGATATAGCTGGTTCACGAACTTAACCGAGATAATTACTCAGTACACCTTTCCTGAAAATTTGGTGAAAATCGGAGCAAAATTGCAACCTCTAGCATGGTCACAAATTTCGTTATATCCCATATATATGTATATATATATATATATATATATATATATATATATATATATATATATATATATATATATATATATATATATATATATATATATATGATGCTCTCCGCTTACCTAATAACCATGACGGCCATGACATTAGATTCCCTGGCACATGTTAACTCCAAGGTTTGAATTGGACTCGTACGTGATGGCTATTATCATAATCTACGCTTTCCAGGCTGTAGTTTCGAGAGCTCGGCATATCTTTCTCTATTTGGGCAATGAATTTAGTTTTGATTTTATCGACGTAGAGGCCAATTTCGCTTCTGACTCAAGTCATATGGAGGCTTCTTTTGTATCTGGCATCAATCTAGACATAATAATAATATCGTGAATATACTCTTGTAGCTATTTGGACTTATAACATAGCATGTCCTGTAGTTTTAATTTAGGTTTTACTGATCAAATGCACCAAAGCATTGTTGAATAGCATTGGATCAAGCTTATTCTTATGTTTTAGGTCGGAATCAGTTGAAAAGCATTCAGTCAGATCTCTGTTGAGCTTTCCCTGAGACTCAGTGATTTGCAATGTAATCTTAATCATGCGTGCGGGTTTAGGTGGGACTCCACACTTTAGCTTAAAGTTTGCAATAATATAAAATAAATATTTTAAATATGAGACGTCGAAGACATTAGCGCGCAAATATATGTATTTCGATCCCATTTGTATTCATTTCGGCTAAATTTCATCTGAGAAATGTCATATTTGACAATCTCAAAAGTAGCTGTTTATCGAAATTTAGAGCTACTGATCAGCTGTTTCCGGTACGGGAAGTGACGTCAGGTACGTTAATTGATTTTCTTATGGGCCTGAGTAAGATGGCAACGATCTAAGTGTTTGCAAAAAACCAACGGATCGGCTAGTGAAATCGCGAAGTGATTTCAACTATTTAACTTAATTAATCATTTCTAACAACTCGCGAGTGTTGGCAAGAACAGCGTAAGTATGGCCTTTAAGCTGTTTAAACTCTCCGGTGAGGCTGCTGGATATCTTGCCTTATAATGAACATTCTGTGAAAGAAACAAGACTAATACTAAAAGTGAAAGTTGCAGAAAAGAGAAGCGATACGCTCTTCACAGCAAAAGCAGAAAAGAAATCATTGAAGCAAGAATTATTGAGCTCGAGCAAAAACTCCAAGCGAAAGAAGTGGAATACGCGCAACTAGCAGTGGCGGTCAACCAGTTAATCGCTAATCAAAATAATACGGATCAAATAAATTGTTTGGCGAAAACGTTGAATAGGATATGTGCACATCAAAACAATGCAACTGATCCATCTCAGAAAATTCTGAAGGAAATTTGACATATGAACACCTTCACAGGAACAGGCGAAGTGTCCATCAACTCATTTATTCACAGCACAGAATTATACTTGGACAGCATCGACGACCCAAATATGAAAAGGATGGCAACCAGGCACATCTTCTTTGAGAGAATTCAAGGAGCGGCAAAGCATGTGGTAATCAACATTCGAGAACCGGATGACTGGGAAGCAATAAAAAGAGCTCTTCAATAGAGGTACAAACCAGACATCGAAGCGTACGAACTTTACAGAATGAAAAGCAGCCTAAGGAGTAATACCGTAAATAATTTAGCTTTAAATTTACAAAAAATAAAATGTTAAAAAGGATGAATTGTGCACCTACTATAAGAATTCCTTGTTCGTGGATATTAGCAATGTTGACGCAATCCTCGTTAACATTGCAAAAGAAATGACTCAAGGAATACTTTTAGATAAGATAATTGAAAAGCACGATATCAACGATATTAAAGATATAATTTATTTACTTAAATCCATTTAACAGACAGAAATCTAATTACAAAATAGACTTAGGCAATTAAATATAGTTAAAAATAATTTACAACAAATCAAGCAGAAAAAAGTTAATTAAAACATGTAAAAAATGAAGTTAGTCTAGATCAAAATTTTAAAAAATTTAAAAAATTGAGTGATAAGGAACATTAATCACTATTCGCAAAAAGTAACGTCCTTAGTTTAGTTTTAAAAACAAAGTAGGACGTGGATAGAGAACCAAGCTTGAGGCTGTTATGCATTCTGATGATTTGCGGCATAATTGAGTGAAAATATAAGTCCGTCCGGGCGTACGGAACCTCGAGAATGTGATTAGACCGATGAGGACGTGCATACAGTCTGTAGTGCAAATCTGCGCTTAGGGTGGAAGCAATTTGTTGGTGGTACAACTTATAAAGGAAACATTGATCTAAGATGGTTCTAAGGGACGGCAGAGAAGAGAGACGAAGTATGGATAGACGACGCTCATAAGACTCAATAGCTTAGTTGAATTTGAAAAACACAATACGGGTAAACTTACGCTGAACAGTTTCTACTGAGTTCACAAGATATAAATGTCTAGCAGACCACACTACTGAGCAGTACTCAAGAAGCGAGTGGACAAGACATGTGAACAAGTGAACAGCGGTAGCAATATTTACAAACTTATGAAAATCCCTTATAAAAAACCCGAAACTTTTGATACCTTGGTAGTTACGCTGAAAATGTGGACATCAAATTTAAGCTTGGTGCCAAATATTACACCAAGATCTTTAAATGAGTCTACAGAGGAAAGAACAACATCACATCGGGTGTAATTAAATGTTAAAGGCATAATTTTCAAAGTAAAAGTCATTTTAAAACATTTAGAAACATTGATACTAAGGGAATTTACATTACACCAGTTATAAAGGTTTAAAAGATCAATTTGGAGTTGCTGACAATCTTCAAGGGATCTAATCATCCGAAATACCTTAAAATCATCAGCATACAGGAGACAAGAAGAGAAAATTACAGAGGGAAGATCATCGATAAACATTACGAAAAGAAGAGGTCCAAGGATTGACCCTTGAGGGAAACCAGATGTAAGATTCAATGGAAAGGAAATTGTGCCATAGAGATTAACACGACATGAACGGGAGGATAGATACGATGAAATCCAAGAATGAAGGGAACCGGATATGCCGAGTAAAGCTAGCTTTTGACAGAGGAGAACATGGTTCACGGAGTCAACAGCTTTGGAGAAGTCCATTAATATTGCATCTACTTGAAGCTGTTTATCTAAAGCTCTTGCAATATAATCTTCGAACTCAGCCAAGTTCGTAAAAGTTGACAGCCCTTCAAGAATCCATGTTGCTGTGGTGTGACAAATGAACTCAGTGACTCAAGAAGCCTGTTGTGTACAAATCGTTCCAGCAGCTTAGAGAAACATTCGAGGAGTGATATGGGACGTGTAGTGAATAAGAGTTTCCTTAATGTCCGTAAAGGACCGCAGCGATGTTCTGCTGCCTCGGCAGAGGAAGGTGTTGGTTCCTGCCGAGAATGCCCTCGTCCGGAGACGCGTGAATGCGCTGGCAGGCTAGCATTGCGGTGTCGTGGGGCGAGTTCGTTTCCCCGGCACGAGGACTCACTACAAAACATTTCGCATTCACGAATTGCTTGCAGAGATCAAGAGGACGACCGAAGTCGCAAATCTGTAGATAACCTCCACGAAGGAATTACGACTTGTTGCGAGAACAAGTACAACCTGACAAGAAAGACTAATTTGGGGGTGACCTCGTCTTTACCCAAATACATTCAGGGCCCACAAATGAAAGAGGGGCAACCGGGTGGTGGTGGAGCCCCTTCATGCCCACCCAACCTGAATAAATCCAATGTTAAACTGTTGAAGTGGCCAGGTATTCCTCTTCTGAGTGGAAAACTCATACAACTTGAATTATGTGAACTTTCCCATCAGAAGGGGAGTACCCCGGTGACCAATTTATGTCATAGAATTACACAATTGAATTGCATAACTCTATGCCATAAAAAGGCACTTGGATTGGGCCACTCAACCCATAAAGTCACCTGAAACAGAAAAATTATTAAGTACCCGGTGGCTGGCTCATATTTTGGGGTGGAAGCCTGCCACCGTACCGGGTCCTATACCCGATTAGAAAACAGCCGGAAGGGAAAGACCGTCGGGTACGTTTTTAATTTATTTTTATTTAATACTTCATCTCAAAAAAATTTCAATGTTTCTTGTGTTGTATATATAAGAAAGATATTTAATAAAATCTGTATAAAAAAATCTAAAAATTAAACATTTTCAATAAATATTTCTTGTCCTGCAGAAATACGTCTTGTGTGTGCTTACTTAACCAAACGGATCAGGTAGAAAATTAGAGTTAATATATGTGTATATTTTATGCATAACAATAGTAGGCAAACAAAAAGGTACTTACATGCATGTTCCGTCGAGCGCCCGATGGGTGCAGGTAACTTCTTCTAACAACGTAGAACAACTGGTTGTTTTAATCGTACATAAAAAGCAATCACACACAATCACAACAGTACCAATTAATAATCTTAACTCGAAAGGTGTTTAGTACGGAATTTGTAAGATAAAGCGACTTAATATCTTTCTTCAGAGATGGTGCATGGTACAAAACAAAAAAAAAATGAGAACAATTCAAAAGTCCATATAAGATACGATTTTCGCGAATGTTTTTGTTTTGCTGCTATCGATGACGACGGGTGTTTTTGTTTTCCTATATGTGTGCTCTGATGCCAGATTCCCCGCGTCTATACAACGTCGTTGCGATATTTCGACGGTTGTCGCTGACTTGTATGCTGGCGCTCCGCGATAACGAATATGATGTGAATTCACCGATTTTTCTAAGTCGCTCGCGTCTTCTCCCTCCTTGCGAACGATTTTGCTGCCGTTTTCGTTCAATCGAGTCGTCGTCAAGAAATCTCTTGTAGTACAGCGGCAAGATGGCGGCGCTAGACTTATCTTCGCGAAATCACGGATGCGAGTAGTTAAAGAATGTTTGGCGTCAACTTTTACGAATTTTTCGTGTCGTCCGATGCGATAACGTTCCGATAAATTTTCATCCCGAATACTAAATTGTTGCATGCACGCACTATACATGCAACCGAGCGAACGTCGGATTTCTGCATGAATTTCACTCGTAGTGGAGGTATCACGCTGGCACAACACTCGCGCGTGTGCCTTGCTTGGCGATGCGTATCAAAGGTCCTCGTTTGATTGCCCACTCGAACAATTACGCTCTTCACCACTCGAGAAATTTTCAACTTCTGCACACGTCAATTCGCGCGAGACCTCGAACAAAGTAGAAATTCCGGGCGTAACAAAATTCCTTTGAACTTCCAAAAATTAACACAAGCACACACGAGTTTCTCTTTTCATTAAAACACTTGACTTCAAGCTAAACAATTCTTGGCAATATCCTCGCGCTTGAGAACTTAAAAGCAAATCGAAATTTGAACTAAGTCAAAATAAAATTCAAAAATCAAAATGAATTTGCAAATCGGCTGTCGTGTAGAAATCGCGTGCTCTCCCCCCAATTCGCCAAAAAATCAAAATAGCGGCAAACCATCGAACCACCACACTTTGCAAACCGTTCTCTCGCTCGTTCACACACACTTGTCTGGGACTAGCCAACATTCTTATGCCACAAAAAAAATATTTTGAACTCGGCTATCAGCGCTAGAAATCAGATTTCTAATTAATTCCCGGAGACAATTTTCATTTCTTCACTGAATAATGTCCATTTGTGTTTTTCACACCACGCAAGTCTCATTGCCCCGGCACACTCCTCGAACACTTAACTACCGCACCGGCACCCTAATCCGGACGTGTCCGTTACTATTTTTTCTTTCGCCTAGTGTGTACCGTACGTACGTGACGGTTGAGGTATTCTAATGTGGGACCATACGAAGAACAGGAACATTATTTTTCACGCGAGACTCAACACACTCATTCAAAAACTATTAGCGAAAGCCTTTTAATGATAAATGTGAATAAACTTTCGAAACAAACTCGAACGGAAAGTCTTCTAAACCGCAGTCAAACAAAACGCGACAATCCAATAAAAAAACCGCGGACACCACGCTCAAAAGCAGTCGCTGTCTCGTACCGCCCTGCCTGCTGGTGCACTTTCGACTCCCCCATCTCCGACGGCTCTTTTTCTTTTCCGCAATTCTAAAATCTTCCACTGTACGGCTCTTGCGGAACTCCTACACTCAAGCAACTACAACACTTTCTGGGCAAGTCGAACAATGCGAACACATTCAGAAAGGGGGAAATCACACGATTGAAGGTTTTTGTTGCTATCAATTGTACTTTTTCCTTATCATTTGTAGTTTATGACGGCGGTATTTGCAATTTCCCTTTTCACTGTCTTTTGTAGGTTCAATTAAGTTATCAATTGAAGGCAATTTTTCGTTTATGATAATTAGGCGTAATTAGGTGGGAAAAATCGGAAGAATTAGACAAATTTTAAGGGGTTTAAATGATACAATGATTTTAGCGTTCATATAATTAAAAGGTTAAATGATACAATGATTTTAGCGTTCATATAATTTAAACGGTTATATGATACAATGATTTTAGCGTTCATATAATTTAAAAGATTTAATGATACAATGATGTTAGCGTTCATATAATTAAAAGGGTTAACCGTTTCGTTCTAAGCATTTGTATACCGCGTTACACCGCAATTCGTTAAATTATCTTCAAAAGATATTGTAATAAGATACTACACATTAGAAATTTTTAAACATTTTTAGAATTTTGTTTCCCGGGTGTTAAGTACAAAAGAAATTTTTCCACTTATTTTTCCTGCAAAAAAAAACGAGTGTTGCGATGGGGAAGGTGACTGAATCGACTCAATCCTTATTAAATTGCGTTCGTGCTGTGTGCCTGTGTCAGCGCTGCTTTTAGAGCCATAGCTCCTAGATTACTACAGGGCAGCTAATTTTCTCGTGATCCCAAGGCAATGCGGATTACGAAAAAGGAGCTGAAGGATCTTTCTGTGTCTCACGGGTTGGCTTCGGCGTCGGGACTAGAGATGACGAACAATAAAAGAAGAACACAATTAACAGACGGACGGACTGACTTATGTCTATGTTTGCCTGGAAGTATACAACCTTTGCGCGTTTTTGAAAATATATGCGGACGGGCAAACAGACGTGCCCAATTATTTATCGGCGCAGGTCTTTCGCGTGGTATATCCCCACTTCTTTTCCCGATGTGTCCGTTATCAAGTAACGGTTCGGTCCCATTACCTGTTTTATGCGGCTTTTCAAGAATCGCCTGTCCAGCTTGGCGTTGTAATGCCCCGCGGCGTCACTTTGGCGGAAATTTCGCCGGAAAACTTCATCTTCTTCTTTGAAATTAGCAGATCGTGACCGGAGATTGTACTGCGCTTCATTTGCACTACCTGCGGCCTTAATCTTCCGTCCGATTTGTTGGCGGAGGTCTCCTAGACGTTCGTGGGGCTCCAGCGCAACGACGGGGTCTCCCAAACACTTTAATTGCCGTAACAGCCGGTATGATTTACCGTGGCAACTCATGTGCTGTCCAAAGGCGGCAAAGTAAGGGGCGACACCGGTGACGGAATGATACGAGGATCGCAGGGCGCATGTGATGGCAGACAATCGCCGATCCCAATCCTTTTGAGATGGGTGGACGTAAGAACGGATCGCGGCCAATAGGGTGCGGTTCAACCGTTCTGATGCGTTGGACTGAGGAGAGTATATGGGCGTCAGTTGGTGTTCAACGCCATACTGCTCAAGTAGGCTCTTAAACTGCCGAGACCGGAACTGTACTCCATTATCTGAGTACACACTCTCTGGAACACCGAACACATGGAATACCCGGTTCTCTAAGAATTTCACGATCGATGGAGTTGTAAACTTACGGATAGGTTCCACCATTGGGAATTTTGAGAGCTGATCTAGAACGACTATAGCTCCGATGTGTCCCATTGAAGACCGAGGATATGGACCGAGTAGATCGATGTATAGACGCTGGAACACGCGTTCTGGAACGTTGAGTTGACCCATAGGAGGTCGAAGAGGCTGGTTGGGCGCTTTGGTGCCTTTACAGGTCTCACAGGCGCTTACGTAGTCTTTGACCTGGGATGCCATTTTAGGCCAAAAGAAGTATTTCTTGAGTCGCCGTAAAGTCCGACCGTAACCTCCGTGGGCACTTAAAGGATGGTCATGTGCGCGGAGGATCAGATGTTGTGTCATTTCCTCCGGTACCCAGAGTTTCAAAGACTCTTCTTCCTGCCATGGATCACCAGTGGCGTATTCATTTCGTCTATACACATAGCCGTCTATTACCTTCAAATCAGGCAGCTGTATTTGTTGGGTCGCTATGGTTTGCCTCAACTCTTTGTAGCTATCTGATTCGAAATGTGGGCTGTCCAAGTCTATTTCGATGGGGTCCTCGTCATTTATTGTTATTTCGGCTCCCTCTGGGGAAAACATCCGTGAGAGAGTGTCGGGTACGATGTTCTGGGTTCCTTTCCGATGTTTGATGGAGAACTTGAACCCTTGCAGTTTAAGAGCCCATCTGGCTAGGCGTCCACTTAAATCTGCCTGGTTCATCAACCATTGTAGTGACGCGTGGTCCGTGATGATCTCGAATTGGTGGCCCTCGATATAAGCTCGGAATTTCTTCACAGCCATTACCGCTGCCAAACATTCTTGCTCGGAAACAGTATAGTTTCTTTGGGCCGAATTCAGCTTATTGGACATGAAGGCGATGGGAGCTTCCTCTCCTTCGTCGGTCAATTGCACCAGCACGGCTCCTACTCCATGTTGACTTGCGTCACAATGAATGGAGAAGGGCTTCGTGAAGTCGGGGCTGTGCAAGACAGGAGCTGATGTGAGGGCTTGTTTAAGCTCTTCGAATGCCTTTCGGCTGAGTTCGGTCCAAACGAACTTCCCTTTCCGCAACATGTCTGACAGGGGTGCTGAAACTGTTGCATAATTCCGAACAAACCTTCGGTACCAACCGCACACACCAAGGAAACGTCGTAGCTGCTGCACAGTTTTTGGTAAGGGGAACTCATCAATCGCACGAGTTTTGTCTGGATCCGTTTTGATAGTGCCATGTCCTATGACATGGCCTAAGTATCGGACTTCTTTCATGACAAACTTACTTTTCTGTACGTTGATGGTGAGTCCCGCCTTACTGATGTGCAGGGCTACTTCTTGTAGAAGTAGGAGGTGTTGATCGAACGTTTCCGTGATGAGTAACAGATCATCAAGGTACACGAACACTTGGTGTTTCAGGTGAGGTGGGATGACCTTGTCCATCAACCGAGTCATCGTTTGCGGCACGTTACACAGGCCAAAGGGCATTGTGATGAACTGATATAATGGTCGTCCAGGCACTGTGAAGGCGGTCTTGTCCCTCGAGCCCTCATCGAGTGGAATTTGCCAGAAGGCGTCTTTTAGGTCGAGACTGGTGATATAATTGGCTTTCGGCAGTCTCCCTAGTATTCCATCGATGAGTGGAAGAGGGTACGCGTCCTTGATGGTAACCGCGTTTACCTTACGGGCATCAAGACAGAGGCGGACTTTACCTGGCTTCACCACCAAGGTTACCGGTGATGACCAGGCACTTTGGGACTCCTCTATGACCCCTAACTCGAGCATCCTATCTAGCTCCGCATACACCAATTTCTCCATGGCCGGCGAGATGGCGTAGTGTCTCTGTTTAATCGGTTTACTATCGCCAACGTCGATGGCGTGTGAGACTAGGGTGGTGCGGCCAAGGCCTTGGGTAGCGTAAGATGGGAAAGCAGCAATGGATGCTTCCAGGCGTTGCCGTTGGTTAGGCGTCAGGTCATGTCTATCGGGAGTAGAAGTGATTTCGTTGACATTTCTGGTTTTTAAAGACAAATCGGTGAATAAATCTGAGGCCAGTCCAAAGCGAAGGACGAAATCGACACCAAGGTATACATTCTGAGTCAAAGACGGGATAATGTAGAACGTAATATCCTTCGTCTGACCCCTGAACGTCACGGGTGTGGTTAGTTTACCTCGTATAGGGTGTTTGGTGCCATCAGCTGTACTGATTTCAGTGCGCCAGGATTTAATCAAGTTCGGATAGTCTTGGAGCACCTTCGAGCCAAAGCTCGAGGCAAGACAACTGATACTGGCACCCGTGTCGACCAATGCAAACACGGTCTCGCCCAACACTTTAATTGGATGATAAGGTCTGATCTCATTCTCAGCAACCTCCGAGATGTTACAAGAGTTTACGGTTTGACGGCAGATGCGCACTCTCTTGCGGAAATTCCGCCAACGACGGGTTGACCATTTTGTCGTGCGCGGGCGGGAAGTGACAACTTCGGAAGCAAATATTCGCTCTCGAGCCACCCGATATTCCTGCAGTCGCACATGATAAGGTTTTAGAGTGCGTAATTGAGGCTGCCGGGGTTCTTCTGGCAGTGACTGCAATGGTCGCTTCAATAGTGTCGTTGGCGAGGTCTCCGGAAGAGAGTGACCATCTGCAGTCATAGTCGTCATGGCTGGTGGGTTAACGTCAGGGCTATTGGGGTTAGCAGCTGGCTGAGGAGCTACTGCGGGGTTTTCGAGTACCACTGAGGTGGTAGGGTACTCGTTCGTCCGTTTTTTGGTGTGGCATCATCTGGGTAGTCCGGAACACAGGTGTTTGACTCCGTGCCTTCTTCCCGATCTGGGTTGTTGCAATATAGTGCTACTTCGGCAATTTCACGTCGTGGACCCGTCCTCGCATGTAGGTAAGGCCATTCTTGTAGGTCTTCTTCAAGCCTCTCCAATCGACTCACGACCCTCAGTAGTGCTTCCATGTTCTACGGGTCCGAGTTTACAACATGGCAACGAAGTTCCGGCTTTAGATTCCGTTTCAACACCCGCAGCAGTTGAGTAGGAGACATAGGCTCTGACAACTGGTCATTCAACCTAAGGATATCGGCTCGATATTGATGAAAGGGCTCGTCCGGACGTTGCCATCTGGCATGGATCTTGTCCAGGACACTCTCATCCATGTTGACCGTCGAGTATTCCATGCGGAGTACCTCCTTCAGCCGTGTCCAGCGTATTGATGGTGGGGCCGAATGAATTCGCCAGTACGTCTCGAGTGCTGCTCCCCTGAACAGCATCGGTAAATATCCTGCCAGCACCGTGTAGTCGCCGGCCAACATCTCTTCGACTAAGGACTCCACGCGACCAATGAAGACTTCCACGTTCAGGTCGTTTGGCTCCCCGCTAAAATGTAGACTCCACCCCTGGACGATGCTGGGAATATGCTTCGGCTTCAGCATATAGGGTTGCTCCTGCCGGGCCACTAAACCTAGAGTCGGTGGTGGTACTTGGTCGAGTCGTGGCGGAAGATCCCAGGCGTTCCGAGGCTGGTATCGGGATGGTGGATCCGGATCCTCAGACGGATAGTAATCAGTTCTCCGAATCTTGTTTGCCTGGTGTATGGTTGGTTCCTGAGGACGTCGTGCCAATCTGTGTCGTTGTAGGGCTGTCTCGGTCTCTTTGCAGCGACGTATGAAAGAGTATATGCGTTCCACTTCAGTGTAACACTCACCACAGATGTGGTCTGGTGAGCCATCTTCCAATGTGATGTTGATGTTGAGGGACTCCTTCAGGAAGTCGACAATAAAAATCCTCCTCGCTTCATCGACGAAACTATCACAGAGTGGATACATTTCTTCGCTGCTCTGTAGGCAAAGTCTACATGCGTTTAGAAATTCCATTATCCTAACAATGTTGACGCTAGTAATAAAATAGTAAAAAAATGCTATAAAAGTAATAATTAACTATTATTATTACAAAACACAAAAAGTGGCCGAAAGTGGCGAGCTATACTCAATCCTCACAAAAAAAAACCAAAGTGTATGAAAAGTTTTAATCGTTATAAAAAAAAATATAATCGGTCTTTCCTTTCCGTCCTTCCTCCCAAGTATGGACCCATGGCACAATCCTTCTAAAACGTTTCAGGGACACTCTCTTGTGGCACCATGAAAATCAGGGTTCAGAAGTGATCCCTCATTAGCAAACTTCTCAAGTTACAACTTGTCAGCCCGGGGTGGTATTCTAATCCACAAGCAGCGCGTGTCTTGTCATGGATAGTCATGGATTAGCTAATCAGCCAATCACATGAAATCAAAATCCATGTAATTTAAGACACTTAGACACCGCTGGTTTGGGGAGCGGATCAGAATCCTCCGCAAAATAGATGTTGGGATAATAACCTCCGAACACAAAAAAGGACTCTAATATCATTTGGCCTTTCTAGTTATACAATGGTGGTAAACCACCAAAGTATAAATCAAAAGAAGGACCAAACGATATTGATGTCCAGAGACAACACACGTTCGAAAGTTATTAGGCTGCTGGGGCACGATCAGTGCAAAAACCCTCGGGAGTTATCTACCCGCCAATAATTCTAACACCTAGTGGGGACACCTAGAGACGATCGACTGTCTCGTGCTCACGACTGATGATACAGCCGGGCTTTTCGGGCCCCACGTTGGGCGCCATTTGTAGTGAATAAGAGTTTCCTTAATGTCCGTAAAGGACCGCAGCGATGTTCTGCTGCCTCGGCAGAGGAAGGTGTTGGTTCCTGCCGAGAATGCCCTCGTCCGGAGACGCGTGAATGCGCTGGCAGGCTAGCATTGCGGTGTCGTGGGGCGGGTTCGTTTCCCCGGCACGAGGACTCACTACAAAACATTTCGCATTCACGAATTGCTTGCAGAGATCAAGAGGACGACCGAAGTCGCAAATCTGTAGATAACCTCCACGAAGGAATTACGACTTGTTGCGAGAACAAGTACAACCTGACAAGAAAGACTAATTTGGGGGTGACCTCGTCTTTACCCAAATACATTCAGGGCCCACAAATGAAAGAGGGGCAACCGGGTGGTGGTGGAGCCCCTTCATGCCCACCCAACCGGAATAAATCCAATGTTAAACTGTTGAAGTGGCCAGGTATTCCTCTTCTGAGTGGAAAACTCATATAACTTGAATTATATGAACTTTCCCATCAGAAGGGGAGTACCCCGGTGACCAATTTATGTCATAGAATTATACAATTGAATTACATAACTCTATGCCATAAAAAGGCACTTGGATTGGGCCACTCAACCCATAAAGTCACCTGAAACAGAAAAATTATTAAGTACCCGGTGGCTGGCTCATATTTTGGGGTGGAAGCCTGCCACCGTACCGGGTCCTATACCCGATTAGAAAACAGCCGGAAGGGAAAGTTCGTCGGGTACGTTTTTAATTCATTTTTATTTAATACTTCATCTCAAAAAAATTTCAATGTTTCTTGTGTTGTATATATAAGAAAGATATTTAATAAAATCTGTATAAAAAAATCTAAAAATTAAACATTTTCAATAAATATTTCTTGTCCTGCAGAAATACGTCTTGTGTGTGCTTACTTAACCAAACGGATCAGGTAGAAAATTAGAGTTAATATATGTGTATATTTTATGCATAACAATAGTAGGCAAACAAAAAGGTACTTACATGCATGTTCCGTCGAGCGCCCGATGGGTGCAGGTAACTTCTTCTAACAACGTAGAACAACTGGTTGTTTTAATCGTACATAAAAAGCAATCACACACAATCACAACAGTACCAATTAATAATCTTAACTCGAAAGGTGTTTAGTACGGAATTTGTAAGATAAAGCGACTTAATATCTTTCTTCAGAGATGGTGCATGGTACAAAACAAAAAAAAAATGAGAACAATTCAAAAGTCCATATAAGATACGATTTTCGCGAATGTTTTTGTTTTGCTGCTATCGATGACGACGGGTGTTTTTGTTTTCCTATATGTGTGCTCTGTTGCCAGATTCCCCGCGTCTATACAACGTCGTTGCGATATTTCGACGATTGTCGCTGACTTGTATGCTGGCGCTCCGCGATAACGAATATGATGTGAATTCACCGATTTTTCTAAGTCGCTCGCGTCTTCTCCCTCCTTGCGAACGATTTTGCTGTCGTTTTCGTTCAATCGAGTCGTCGTCAAGAAATCTCTTGTAGTACAGCGGCAAGATGGCGGCGCTAGACTTATCGTCGCGAAATCACGGATGCGAGTAGTTAAAGAATGTTTGGCGTCAACTTTTACGAATTTTTCGTGTCGTCCGATGCGATAACGTTCCGATAAATTTTCATCCCGAATACTAAATTGTTGCATGCACGCACTATACATGCAACCGAGCAAACGTCGGATTTCTGCACGAATTTCACTCGTAGTGGAGGTATCACGCTGGCACAACACTCGCGCGTGTGCCTTGCTTGGCCATGCGTATCAAAGGTCCTCGTTTGATTGCCCACTCGAACAATTACGCTCTTCACCACTCGAGAAATTTTCAACTTCTGCACACGTCAATTCGCGCGAGACCTCGAACAAAGTAGAAATTCCGGGCGTAACAAAATTCCTTTGAACTTCCAAAAATTAACACAAGCACACACGAGTTTCTCTTTTCATTAAAACACTTGACTTCAAGCTAAACAATTCTTGGCAATATCCTCGCGCTTGAGAACTTAAAAGCAAATCGAAATTTGAACTAAGTCAAAATAAAATCAAAAATCAAAATGAATTTGCAAATCGGCTGTCGTGTAGAAATCGCGTGCTCTCCCCCCAATTCGCAAAAAAATCAAAATAGCGGCAAACCATCGAACCACCACACTTTGCAAACCGTTCTCTCGCTCGTTCACACACACTTGTCTGGGACTAGCCAACATTCTTATGCCACAAAAAAAATATTTTGAACTCGGCTATCAGCGCTAGAAATCAGATTTCTAATTAATTCCCGGAGACAATTTTCATTTCTTCACTGAATAATGTCCATTTGTGTTTTTCACACCACGCAAGTCTCATTGCCCCGGCACACTCCTCGAACACTTAACTACCGCACCGGCACCCTAATCCGGACGTGTCCGTTACTATTTTTTCTTTCGCCTAGTGTGTACCGTACGTACGTGACGGTTGAGGTATTCTAATGTGGGACCATACGAAGAACAGGAACATTATTTTTCACGCGAGACTCAACACACTCATTCAAAAACTATTAGCGAAAGCCTTTTAATGATAAATGTGAATAAACTTTCGAAACAAACTCGAACGGAAAGTCTTCTAAACCGCAGTCAAACAAAACGCGACAATCCAATAAAAAAACCGCGGACACCACGCTCAAAAGCAGTCGCTGTCTCGTACCGCCTTGCCTGCTGGTGCACTTTCGACTCCCCCATCTCCGACGGCTCTTTTTCTTTTCCGCAATTCTAAAATCTTCCACTGTACGGCTCTTGCGGAACTCCTACACTCAAGCAACTACAACACTTTCTGGGCAAGTCGAACAATACGAACACATTCAGAAAGGGGGAAATCACACGATTGAAGGTTTTTGTTGCTATCAATTGTACTTTTTCCTTATCATTTGTAGTTTATGACGGCGGTATTTGCAATTTCCCTTTTCACTGTCTTTTGTAGGTTCAATTAAGTTATCAATTGAAGGCAATTTTTCGTTTATGATAATTAATCGTAATTAGGTGGGAAAAATCGGAAGAATTAGACAAATTTTAAGGGGTTTAAATGATACAATGATTTTAGCGTTCATATAATTAAAAGGTTAAATGATACAATGATTTTATCGTTCATATAATTTAAACGGTTATATGATACAATGATTTTAGCGTTCATATAATTTAAAAGATTTAATGATACAATGATGTTAGCGTTCATATAATTAAAAGGGTTAACCGTTTCGTTCTAAGCATTTGTATACCGCGTTACACCGCAATTCGTTAAATTATCTTCAAAAGATATTGTAATAAGATACTACACATTAGAAATTTTTAAACATTTTTAGAATTTTGTTTCCCGGGTGTTAAGTACAAAAGAAATTTTTCCACTTATTTTTCCTGCAAAAAAAAAACGAGTGTTGCGATGGGGAAGGTGACTGAATCGACTCAATCCTTATCAAATTGCGTTCGTGCTGTGTGCCTGTGTCAGCGCTGCTTTTAGAGCCATAGCTCCTAGATTACTACAGACGGTAGTTTGAGGCAGATGATGGGTCGCCGTTTTTAAAGATAGGAACACAATTTGCATCTTTCCAGTACATTGGAAAGAAGATTATTCGGGAGTAATTGTAGAATTTGTTCAAGGAGCTATCGCAGTCAAGACAAGTGAAGAAGGTACACTAGTTGACCTCATAATTTGCTTTAAAGAACTTGTAACGACAAACTGAGGCAGTTCTCTGGGGTTTTAGGGTCTTAACGGTTAGTGCTAGAGACAAAGGTGGATGATGGAGATCAGGTTGATCATAAGGATGTATCACGGGAGCTATAGACCATTAGGGATACGGATATGATTTAACTGTGAAAAAGAACATAGGGAAAGAAAGGAAAAAAGTAACAAAGAAGTATTATTTGTTGAGGAAATGCCAGGTGTTGTTAAGTGGTCCCATTCCACTGCCAGTGGATTGAAGTCCCCACAAATTATAATTTTGGAATATGGATGACGAGCAAGAAGATAGGCAGAGAGCTCATCAAAGAAGGCTTCGTACACAGTTAAGGGAGAATAACAAGGAATATACACAGAGGAAATTAATAATGAGGAGTTATGAGGAAGAGAGAGCTTCACAAAAACACACTCAACAGCACGAGTAAATTTGAAGTCAGCACAAAGTGAACTATTAAGGGTTTTGCAGACTGCAACCAAGACTCCCCCACCATCAGATTTATTAGTGATGTTAAGGTCACGGTCACATCGGTAAACTAAATAGTCAGGTAATATTTTCGCATTTGAAATATTCTCATTTAACCACGTTTCAGTTAAACAGATAACTGAATCGTTAGTTAATCGGGACACGAGTAGTAAGTCCTCAAGTTTGGTTCTCAAGCCACAAACATTCTGATAGTAAATAGAAATAGATGAACAATTAGGAAGAGACGAATTTTTTTCGGTGTTACATGATCTTTGAAGGTTGTTGAGGCAGTTTGGAACCTTTTTTGGGACAAAATCGCCGCTTAGGTTGCTTTGTATCGAATGTTTTGACGAGTGTCCCCTTTGGCCAAAAATCGGAACTTAGTAGGCCAGAAAGTTCTGCCGGAAGTGTCAGCTTGAAAGAACTTATAAGCTGGTCAGGAAAGTTGTCTTTTGTTAACTTTACGCACCTGAAAATACTAGGCGTGTAACCAAGCTTCGATGTTACGTAGTTGGTAAGTGTATCCTTGGTTGTGTTGTAAGCGAGCTTCGATATGAACAACTGAAGAGGTGGGGAGACTGCTCGCAACACTCCGTTATCAGCTGACACACTATCTATAAAGTTTTGTGGTGCTGAAGACATAACGATATTTAGCTGAAGATTGAGGCTGAATTTTTGTTGCTGTTGAATAGGCAAGATAGACTGCTGCATGCGATTTTTTTGTTGCAGGACCGTAGATTTATTAATTGGAGCCGAAATTGACTCCTGACTACATGTTTGCTGTTGTTGAAGTTGATAGGGACTCCACTTTAGCACTTTTCCTACAATAGTAGGAGGTTCAAAAATGCGTGCATTCGATACGAAGATAAAAGTGATAAAAAGAAAAGTAAAAATGTTAAGAGAGTGTTCAAGAGTGATCTTCAAAAATCTAATTTCAATGTAAATAATCAAAATTCCGATAATGGCCCGGTACAGACAAATAACTCGAGATAGTTCAAACTTAAAACTAACGAAAACAGACAACAGAACCGTGACATTAATCAGACAAATAATCTAGCTAATAACCAACATAATAATCAATATAATAACCAATCTTACAGCCAACCTAATAATCAATTTAACACGAATTCAAGTCAATTCCGTTCGCAAAACCATCAAAATAAAAGCCCCTAATATGTCATGATAGAAATTCTGGTCAACGCCGCCAATCAGGCGAAAAAAACCTTGAAAGAAATGAATATTTCAGTTTGCATAGGCCGAAACTTATGGAAATAGACAACATTGAAAGGAGTCGATCGAGAAATTCATCACGAATTTCCGCGAATAACCATATAGAAGAAAAGTATACGCATTATCATGTGAAGATAATCTCGAACCCATAGAAATCAATAATATTGATAAAGAGGCCATGTTTTATTCAAAATTAGCCTCGGATGTATTGCCTATGATTAATATTACAATAAATAATGTAAAATACGTCGCTCTCGTTGATACTGGATCATCTTTTTCCCTAATCGACGAATCCAGTAAGTGGTTTAAAAAAGTGCCAATAAATCCTATTATATTTAGCACAATCACAAATAAAGATGTGATTAAATATGAAGTGCATACTGTCGCTCCGAAGGAATTTAAATCGCCTTCAGCAACAAGAATAAGATGGAAGGTTTAATCCCTTCAAAGGAGAAAATACCAATTTATCATTGGTATGGATCTCCTGAATACCCTCGATACTCTTATCGATATAGACGAGAAAACAATCTCTTTAAATGGGCAAGTAATAAAGTTCACTAGCACCCCATATACTTTTAACGAAATTTGCTCATTAGAAAATGTTGAGGATGATTTTATAAAGAGACTGAAATTAGATCACCTAAACGAGGAAGAATACTCGGAAATTATTAAAGTGATTAATAAGTTCAATAAAATATTTTACAAAGGAGGAGATAAATTGACGAGTACCCCGTCTATTTAACATGAATTATAAACAATAACGTACGCCCAAATAAACTCTAAATTATACAGGTATACCCCAAAACATGAGAAGAGTTTGTCGACAAATTGCCGAGTTGGAATAATTCGGAAAAGCTGCACTAAATATTCGAGCCCTTTGATTATTGTTCCGAAAAAAGCGATAATTCTGGAAATAAAAAATGTCGGCTAGTGATCGACTATCATAAACTCAATGAAGTTACGATAGACGATAAATATCCGTTACCAAACATTGAATCATTATTAGATAAGCTGAGCAGAGCTCAATATTTTTCGACGATAGACCTACCATCAAATTTTAGTAAAAGAAGAAGATAGACATAAGACCGCATTTGTTATACCCCACGGTCCTTATGAGTTCGTGAGAATGCCGTTTAGTTTAAACAAGTTGGGTAGACAGACCTATGCTCATGTCAGAAGGGGTTTTGTACTCAACTTACAAAATGCCGTAACCAGCAACGAATAAAATTAAGAAACACGTCATGTTCGAGGATCATACTATTATTAACTAAGTTGAAAGAATTTTTTAATTCTGAGGTATTTGTTAAAGTTATACCCATAAATATCTCGCTTGATAATTTTTTCAGATTTTTTTAGATCACGGGTGTTCATTCGCGAGGGAGAAAACACATTTTTCATGTATCCCCCCCCCCCTCTCTGTGCCCCCACTGAAGCTAAAACTGTCAGTTTAAGAACTGTTTTGAAAAGATCTCATAGAGAACTTTCATTTGATACTCATATCGGCTACCTTTCATGAAATTTTTTTCAGGGGCCACTCCTCTGTACTGTAAGCATCAATTCATGGCCTATTTTGTCGAATCCTAGAATGGCTACAAAGCCCTTTTGCTAGGAGCTCTCTCCTGCCTCTTCGACTTGTTTCAATTGTATGTAGTCATCCTCATGATATCTATCATTCCTGAAATTTTCATGCAAATCCTAGCAAAGCTGTAGTGTCTAAGTCAGTAAAAAGCGCATATGGCTTCATAGCCATATGTTTCCATAGTAATACAGGGCACATTGTTCCATAGTAATACAGGAAAATTCAAATCGCTATAACTTCGTTAAATACTATTCGATCTTCATGAAACTTCTAGAAAAGATCTATCTTATGAATAGTCATCTGTTTGCTAGATTTTATTGAATTTAAGGGTACCGTTTAGGTTTTATTCAAGAAAACATAAAATCGATAAATCAAACTATTACTAACAAAGTTGAGTGAATTCCGACTTCTCATGTATTTGTTGTTGTTGTACTCACTGAGGCCTAAATTCGTGTTTAAGAACTGTTTTGAAAAGATCTCATAGAGAACTTTCAGTTGATACTCATATCGGCTACCTTTCACGAAATTTTTTTCAGAGCCCACTCCTCTGTACTGTAATCATCGATTCATGGCCTATTTTTTCGGATCCTAGAATGGTTACAAAGCCCATTTGCTAGGAGCTCTCTCCTGCCTCTTCGACTTGTTTCAATTGTATGTACTCAAATTCATGACACCTATCATTCCTGAAATTTTCATGCAAATCCTAGCAAAGCTGTAGTGTCTAAGTCGGTAAAAAGCGCATATGGCTCCATAGCCATATGTTTCCATAGTAATACAGGGCACATTGTTCCATAGTAATACAGGAAAATTCAAATCGCTATAACTTCGTTAAATACTATTCGATCTTCATGAAACTTCTAGAAAAGATCTATCTTATGAATAGTCATCTGTTTGCTAGATTTTATTGAATTTAAGGGTACCGTTTAGGTTTTATTCAAGAAAACATAAAATCGATAAATCAAACTATTACTAACAAAGTTGAGTGAATTCCGACTTCTCATGTATTTGTTGTTGTTGTACTCACTGAGGCCTAAATTCGTGGTTTTTTTAGATTCTTCGGACCACCGGTGTCCAATCGCGAGGGGGGGTACGCGAAAAGTTCGTACATTTCCCCTTCCCCTGCCCCCCTCGGTACTGATAAGGCAATTTGAAGAATTGTTTTGAAAAGATCTCATTGAGACCTTTCCAATGACACCCTACTCGACTACCAATGGAGTAAAAATTTTTTTGTTGGGTCACCTCCCTATATGTGGAGACCCCCCCTTAAACCCCTTCGAAAAATTTTCCACCCTTGAACTTTCAAGAAGTCACCACTTCTGACCTTTCCACAAAGTTTCATGGCTGTAGCTTCTATAGTTTCGGAGAAAAAGTGCTGTGACATACAGACGGACGGACGGGTGGACGGACAGACGGACACAGGTCGTGATTGCAATAGGGTTTTTTTTTAGTACAAAACCCTAAAAAAGTGAAAAAAGTGAAAATGATTTTGTTCACAAGAAACGAGTCATTTATATTGCGGAGTATGACTTTGATAACCTCAGTGACATATTTAGGAGATATATAACATAAGGAACAATCGGAATATATACTGAATTACTGGACCATAAATATAACATCGTGCAGGAAAACCTTCGTGAGCTATTCTTTAACGACGGACAAAGTAAATTCATTAAATGTTCATTTAGGGCACAAGATGTCGAAACAGAAGTAGAAGCTGTTAGACAAATTGCACTTTACCATGTCCAAGAAAGTTTACACTCTGGAATACAAGAAACATTCAAAAAAATAAAATTCAAAATATATTACCCGAAACTACTTGACCTTATTCACGTCATAATAAATCAATGCGATGTATGTCAAGCAGTTAAATGCAATCGAAAACCCATCAAAACCAAATTCAAATTTTCGGAAACAGCATATGGTATTAACCAAATAATTCAAATAGACCTATTCACCATTATGAGGCAGCCATTCCTCACAATCATCGACAAATTTTCAAAATTCGGATCTGCATACTCTTTAACAGATAGAAATCATGTAATCCTAATTGATATCCTTGAAGAACATTTTGCCAGAATTGGTAAACCAGAAAAATCGTCGCAGGAAATGAATTTAACGGTATTCTAATGAAGGAATTCTTGGACAACGAAAATGTCCAACTCCACTTAACTAAACCATATAATAGCACTGGGTTCGCAGATGTAGAGAGATTCCACGAGACAATATTAGAAAAGTTTAGAGTCCTTACATATAAAAAATGTAAAATTTCAACGAGGAGAATGATGCAACAAGCTGTGAGAAACTATAACGATAGGTATCATTCTACCATTAAATGTACTCCAAATGACGTTCAATTTCACAAATTAAACTTTGGGAAAATCTAAGAGAACTTAAATAAAGCCAAAGAGAAATGGACTAAAAAAGCAAATGAAAAATGTGAAAATTATGAGGAAATTAGGACAACAGGTTTTATCAAAAATTGTAAAACCGCACGGCTTAAACATCAACCAAGGTTTATAAAAAGTAAACTTCAAAATATCCATTCGAGCAATATTAAAAAGCCCATGAAACATTATTTGTTCCCTAACGAAGAAGCACCGATTGATAATACATCAGTATTTCTAAATTTCACAGAAGAACAAGAATCAACAATAATGCAATAAATGAAGGTTCAGATGATGATATTTTAACGTCCATATTTCGCATCGATATTACCTGACGGGATATGAAAACATTAACACCGAATAAGTGGCTCAATGATAAAATCATAGTGTTTTACCTAAAACTTCTAGTCGATCGTAGTAAACAAGACAATTCGCAAAATCTGCCTGATTAAATACAATGAATACTTTCTTTACAACACGTCTTTTAAAGTCAGGTTACCAGGCCATCAAAAACTGGACCGAAATATAAATATTTACGATTTAGATATTTTATTGATTCCAATACACATTAACCAAAACCGTTGGATTATCAGCATTATCGATTTTCGACAAAAAACCATTAAATATTATAAATCATTAAGAGCACCAAACCCTCAAATCGTTTACGCTCTAGAAGATTTCTTAAAACAAGAATCTATGGATAAACGAGAAATGCCCATTGATTTGTCAGATTTTACGAAAATAGAATTAGAAGGTACACCTCAACAAGAAAATCGAAGTGATTGTGGCGTTTTTTGCTGCAGTATTGCTGAAAACATTCGCAGGAGTCGGTCGATCTCCTTTACACAAGAAAATATTCCGTATATCAGACGAAAAATGATACTTGAAATTATTCAGGGCAAATTATTAATTTAAAATACGATCAACTAAGTTTTAAAAATAGAAAAATCCCAACAATAATAACCTAAAGTCATTTTTTTTTCTTTTTCCACTCTTTTTACAGCTTTTCGCCACCTTTTTCTCGATTCTCTTCTTAATACTGACACCAATAACCGGGCAATTGACGATTCATAATTGAAGCTAATTCAGGGTTTACACAAATACAATTAAATAAATTTAAAATTCCTACCAAATCCAATATCGTTCTCCATGTAACAAACCCGTCAAAAATTCTGTCTATAATAAACGAGTTCAAATTAAATGCATAGCATTTGGACGGACAGCACAAGGACATTGTACTGACAGGACTGGAACATTTAACATAGTGTAAGTCCGGGATAGTTGGACCATGTTTTTCTAAAGCTATTTTTTCCGTAATTTTGCAATGTCTAGGATAAGTTTTATATATTTTTAATAAGTATATATGTCATTAAACAATTGTAAGGAAGTTTGCAGTTGTTAAGCTTATCACACCGGGAGCTATGATGTTTTTTTGGTTTTGCTCGATGGTCTGTCTATCCCTAGCATACTCGGGTTAGATGGACCACCTAATAGGGATTGATGGACCTCTATTTTACGTGACTGAATCAGGATACAACACAAGAAATACATGTTAACAAAGGTATAAAGACTATTTATTCCAAGCTATAAAGTTAGGGTAGAGAGTTATAAACTATTTGATATGATTAATAGATTTGACAATTTAAATAATTAAAACAATAGAGGTAGTATAACTCAGTTTCTAGAAATTTGAATCATTCAGCAGTCATCTTATTTGGAGGATCTTGCTTTCCGCAGTAATCGCATTTATTCTCGAATCTTGTACAACCTTCATATGTCCAGCGGGAGCATGAAACACACTTAATCCAATCTTCATCTCGTTTTGTTTCGTTGTAGTTATCTTTACACCATACACAGAAATCTTCATCCCAGTCACTTTCATAAAGATTGTCGTTGCAAATTGTGTTGATATCAATATCTTCGGAATCTGAGGATGACGTTAGTTCTTTTTTTATTTGCGTTCTCTTACTTTTATTGATCGTTGTTTGCATATTGTTCTCATTTCTTTTATCTAGCTTCTTTTTCTCCTTTTCTCTTTTCTTTTCCTCTCCGTCTTTCTTTTTTCCTCCCTGTCTTTCTTTTTTTCTTCTTTTATTTCAATTTTTGACTCTTTCTCATTTTTTTTCTTTTTCAGAGCAGTTATGTTTTCTGGAGAGCTTAACACTGTTGATATAGTTTAAACTTTTCTTTTCACAGTCTGAACTTTGTTGACACAAGGCACTGGATGTAGTTTGTCCAATAACTTTGAAGGGGTCACAATTTCAGATTTATTCTGGTGCTTTTCAGAAGGTCCAGGTAAAGGAACATTTTCAAAGCTTCTTGATGTACCAGCACTACAACCGCCTCTTGAGGAATTGGAACCTGCCACAGCAACATCATCACTTGGGCTATTAGGACCAGCAACAGTGGCATCATTTTTTGAACTACCGGAGCCAGCAACATCAACGCCAGTCATAACGTTTTCGAAAACAAGAGACGCAGCTGGAGGCATGGAGTCCATTGATTCTGACAAAAAAAGCGTAGTCTGGTATCGCATCAGGTTCAAATGGAATGATTCCATACGTTCTAAATCCACTTATTCCATTTTCTGCGTTTGCTGACTTACCCCAAGCTATGCTAAGAAGCGCACCAAACTGCAGTCGAGTTATCTCCCTTGAAGGGTTATTGGTCACGTACTTTGAGCAAGCAGAATAATAGTTCGTTTTTAAAGACTTGAAGAAAGTGCGGTCTAACGGTTGAAGCCAATGACTGGTGCGGCGAGGAATACTCATCAAAATTATTTGATTATTTTCTGCAAACTCTAGCATTTCAACGCAGCTAGTGTGTGATGCATGTCCATCTAAAAGAAAAAGCACCTTTCCTGCTGGTTTTCTTGGAGTGAAATGGTTTTTCAGCCAATCAAAAAACAAATCGCTATTTACAAAGCCACACTTTCGCGACATTTTTACTTCAGCGCCAGGTGGTAAACCGTCACAAAACTCCTGCTTTAGGTTCTTTCGTTTCATTTTGCAAAAATGTGGTAAGAATGTACCCTCTCCATTCATACTTGCCAATACTGATATGGTTTCACCCTTTTCTCCTGAAGTAACAGAAGTTACATTCTTGGAACATTTCAAAGCAACTACCTTCCCTGGTTTGTTATTTAGCTGTAAACCTGTTTCATCCATGTTGTAAATGTTTCCAGGTTTATCTATAAGACCACTTCCTTCCAAAACATTCTTTAAGAGGTCAAAATACGCTTTGCCATCTATTTTATTTAGACCTTTCGCTTTCGCAATAGACACACCTTCAGATTGCCGAATGGACAGTTCAGGATTGAAAACAAAAGAAGAAGAAAGCCAGTCGAATCCTGCTTGCTTTGTTTCATGATTGAAACTATGCTTCAATCGCAGGTTTTCAGCTAAATTGTAAGCCATAGAACGTACTGAGTCTCTGGTTGGAGTGAACCCCCTCGATTGTAATTTTTTTATGTCTACTACAAATTTTTTTTCATTTTCAACTTCTGGCAATTAGTTTTTTCCCATGGAACCTTTACTTAAATTTTGTAGCTTGATGCGTCTTTGCAAAGTTGTTTTCGGTATTTCAAACACCTTTGCTACAGCATTAACTCCCATTTCCTTACTTTGAACAGCTCTGGCTGCATTTTCCAAGCTTCGTCTAGACCATTCTCCCCTCCCAGACATGCGGTTATTTGGTATGAAACGTAGGCTTTTTCCTATAACATAAAAAAAGACCAAAGTATCAGGACACTTCTTTGTGTTTAAAATAATTTTGATAAATATCATTTAATTTATATTAGAAGTAAAGTCCTAACAGGAAATATGGTCCTACTATTCCAGGTTCTTTTCAAGTAGGCCAACTATTCCAAATGTCACTGATCCATCTATCCCAATTGTCAGGGATAGATGGACCAGCTACTCATTTAGACAAACAACGCTACTGGAGCACCATTTTAGGTTAAGACCTTACTCAACTATACAATCGAGCTATAGCATTTTTTTTTTTTTTGTGGTAGGGAGGTGAAGGCATTTATGCCCGCCAAGTCTGGCAGTGTGGGACTCCCATGGAGGATACCTTTGGACTACCCACTAAACACCTCCCCTGTCAATCTGAGAACCTAGCCTGGAACCGTTTGACACATTACTTCGGGCCAGGTCTCGTTTTGTTACGCCGTGGGGCGCCTTCAAGCTGGGGAGTCCCTTTCCTAGCGGGAGGGGAGGGGGGAAGAGGAATTGCCAGAAGAGCGATCCCCCAGCCCCAGTGCCTCCGGCTGCTGTGAGTCCCTTTTATATTTTAGGACTGCCCGAGCATAATGTGCCACCTGGTTCCATTTGTCAACCGATTCGAGCATCACCGCAACTATATTATCCGGAGTGAGCTCTCCCGTCTCCCTGTAGAGTTCCCTTCGCAGCCTGGCCCATTTGGTACACGCAAAAAATGTGTGACAGGCATTGTCCTCCTCTCCTGGGCAAAACCGACAATCGGGAGACTGTGACTTGCCGATCTTGTGCAGGTAAGACTGAAAACACCCGTGCCCGCTCAAAAGCTGGGTCAGATAGAAGTCAGTCTCACCATGCCTTCGATTTAGCCACGGTCTCACATCCGGGATGAGGCGCGCAGTCCACCTTCCCTTCGTGCAATTCCTCCAAGACTGCTGCCAATCGTTGAGCGAGCGTTGTCTCTCCTCGCGGACAACGATCTCCCTCGCATCCTCGTTTCGGCGCAGGTAAATAGACCAGCACTCTCTAGCAAGGAGGGCGACAGGTATCACGCCTGCAATCACTCTCACCGCCGAGTCGGAGACATTTGGATACGAAGATGCAATTCTCAGTGCTCCTCTTCTCTGTACCTGTGCCAATCGTTTTCGGTATACCTCCTTGCTGAGAGCGTCGCCCCATACCTCTGCTCCGTACAGTAGCACTGACCCTACAGCACTCATCAAGAGGCGTCTTCTTGATGGGCTGGGTCCCCCTACGTTGACCATAAGTCGACTCAGGGCCGATATTCCCGAAGCAGCCTTCTCAGCCGTTGCCCTGATTTGCTCAGAGAAACTCATCTTCGAGTCGATCAGTAGCCCCAGGTACTTCACCGCTGGCTTCGATTCGATTCGTAAGCCGCCAATACTGATCATCCTTACTCTAGGGATTCTCTTTTTTGTCAAGATGACCACTTCGGTTTTCTCCAGTGCTAAACTGAGCCCGCGAGCAGTCATCCAGTCCCTCACTCGGCGCATTAGCATACCTAGCCTAAGTTGCGCTTGTTCAACGGTGCGTCCGGTGACCAGAGCCGCAACATCATCCGCATAGCCGACCAAGCGCGACTCATCTGGCATCTCAAGTCTCAGTAGCCCGTCGTAAGGCACGTTCCACAGGTCCGGACCAAGGATAGATCTCTGGGCAACACCCGATCTAATTTCCATCCTTCGTTGGCCCTGTGTCGTGTCGTAGAGCAGGCTTCGGTCCTTTAGGTAGTTCCTTAAAAGCCGCATTAGATATTCTGGAACTTGAAAAGAGTTTTCCAGCGTATCCAGAATATCCACTCATCTAGCGGAGTTGAAGGCATTCCTGACGTCGAGTGTCACCAACAGGATGATCCGTCGCTTGGTGCGACTATATGCCTCTGCCTTTTGGACCGCGTTCACCACCTCTGCAATCGCATCGATGGTAGAACGTCCTGCTCTAAAGCCGTACTGCCGAGGAGATAGGTCCCCAGCAGCACGAATCGCGTCAGTGAGTCTTCCCTTGATGAGTTTCTCTAGCACTTTCGCAGCCGTGTCTAGCATGCATAACGGGCGGTATACAGACGGCGATTCGGGATTTCCCTTCCCCTTGCTGACCAGCACGAGCCTCGCCACCTTCCATCGTACCGGGAAATTCCCGTCCCGTAGGCAAGCGTTGAATGAGCTGAGCAGCAAGTCAGGACAATGGTGATAGACGAGCTGCAAAACCTCAGCTGGAACACCATCTGGACCTGGAGCCTTCCTCGCTTTCAGGGAGAGGACTGCCTCCTCCAGTTCCAGCTGTGTGAAGAGTGGGCACTCGACTGTTGTTTTGCCATGGACAGCGTCAACACGGACGGGATGGGCGGGGAAGAGTCCCCGCACTATCGCGTCCATCTTTTCCGCGTCATGTATACAAGGCTTCCGTAGGGCACCAAGTTTCCCCATGACCAGCTTGTAGCCAAGGCCCCACGGATCCCTATTTACATCGTCCACGAGGTCTTGCCAGCATCGGGCCTTGCTCTTGTTAATAAGCCTGCGAAGATATTTCCTGCCGGACCTGTATGCTGCTAGCCTAGTGTCTGCCTCCTCCCGTGTTCGCGCCCGCTGGGCCTCTCGCCGAAGTTTGTGACACTCGCTTCTTTGTTCGGCGATCTCGTTTGACCACCAGTATACTGGAGGCTTACCATGTCGGGGTCTCCGGCGGGGCATGGAAGACTCGCAAGTAGCTATGATGGTACTCATAGTTGAGTTCACCAAGTCCTTGGCTGTAGGCCCTCCACTCCCTGGCGGAGCTCCCAGCAACGGTGCGCCTACCGTAAGCGCGTCAGTGAACTTCTCGACGTCCATCCTCCCAGTCCTCCATCCGAGGATTGAAGTTTGGGCATATGCACGCAGAGTGGCACCGTCGTGAATCTCAACAGCTATATACTGGTGATCACTAGCCGAGTAGTCCTCTAGTACTCGCCAGTTGTGTACTCTAGGTACCAGGGACTCCGAAGCGAGTGTCACATCGGGTATGGTTCCTTCGCAACCCCAGCGGCGGAAAGTAGGGGTGTTACCAGTATTTAGGACAAAAAGCGCTGTTCTGGCCGCCATGTCCAAGATTTGCTTTCCCCTTGGGTCGGATTGTGGCATACCCCATTCGATGGCTCTAGCGTTGAAGTCTCCCCCGACCAGCATGAGGCCCTCTGTGTTCAAAAAGCGTCCTCCAGGGCATCGAGCTTGATTCGAAAAGATCGCATTGCCTCGTTAGGCGTCAGATAAACACTGAAATATGTTATCCCTGAACACCGCACCCACACAAAACCATCCCGCGTCCATGGCCCTGCACCTGAAGGCGGGCGCTGTCTCGAACCCAGATGGCCAGTTTTGTCAGGGTACCACGCTTGCGAGTCCTTGTTATGATGTTGCTCGCTCAGCAACAGGAGGTCAGCTTTCTTATCCCTCGCAAACTGCTCAAGTAGGTCCTGGGCGTTTGTGCTTCGATGCAAATTGACCTGCAGGATACGGATCATTTGAGTATCGATTTGGCCTTAGTTAGGGCCTCCTTAAAACCCGGCATCTCCCTGTCCCCGGCTCATGTTTGAGGTCGCCGGGTGCTAGCTTAGCATCCTTGCAAAGAATGCATTTTGCCTCGTTCGTGCACTCCTTCCTTTTGTGCCCCGTTTCACCACATTTGTAGCACAGAGATCTCCTGTCGGGTCCCCTACAGCCATACGCGGTGTGTCCGTATTCGAGGCATCTGAAGCAGCAGATAGGGATCGCTCTTCTCCGTATCCTGCAGATCACCCAACCTATCTTAATTTTTCCCTTCGCCAGGATTTGCTGGGCGTCTTTATCAGCTAGTTCGACAATAGCCATGCGTTTCCCCCTTGTGTTTTCACGTGTCAATCTTGCCTTGACTTCACTTAAGCTGGGGAACTCCCTCCTAATGGCATCCTCTACTTCAGCTTTGTCCGTGACGCAGTCGAGGTCCCTGATTTCCAGGGTGGCCATTGGTTCGAGCGAGGCAACCGTTGCCGCATCTCCAAGAACCTTTTGAACCGCGTCACGGAATGCATCTTTGTTTGTGGCCTCTGGCCCGAATTCCATCAGCAAGCCACCGGTCCGGGTTGGTCGAACTGCTTTGATGGCAGTTTTGGTGTCGTCTGGCTTGACCGCTCCTTTAATTTCACGGAGGACATCTGCGTAGGTTCGGCCCTTAGTGAGTTTAATAAGCAGTGCCTCTCGCAAGGGTTTGCGCCGGGGGGTTCTTTGTTCTTTTCGTGGTTGAGCTCTTTGTCTGTTTTTTCTAGGAGTAGCTTTTTGGCCGCTTTTTTCGCTGCCTTGTTTCGCACCACATGAAACTCCTCGCCTGGAGTGTCAACTTCGTTTTTGGTCTCGTCCTTCCTCCTTTTCTCACAGTCGCCTTCAATTGGGCTACCGGCCATTCTTTTGCTGCTGCTAGGACCCATTGATGCCTCGAGGGAGAGCGTGTCTTTTTGGTGCTTTTCGGTGGCAAACCACCTCCGCCTGTAGTGCGTTATGCGGCCAAAAAGCTCCTCCAGTTCAAGAATGCCATTCTTGACACTCTTGCCTATGTTTTTCTGCACTTCGCAGGCAGCCCTCAGTTGTTTGACGATATTCCCCGCTTTCCGAGTAAGCCGCTCCTCTTCGGCGCGGTCAAGGGTGATTGTGTTATTTGGCGCCACCTCTTGGGAGAGGCCCCCGTTTCCTAGCCCTTTTGCTTCTATCGCTTGGGTCGCGTTTGAAGTGGCGTCGGCCAACGGCAAAACTTCTCCCTCCCCCAGTCTTACACTGGCCTCTGTTGGTGTCGCAGCTTGATCCGGATTGTGTACGTCTTGCACTGGGCGCTCCGGGGTGCGCATAGTCCTTCTACTGCGCCCAAAGGCCGCAATGATGCCAGGTTGCACAACGCACTCTGCCTTCTTTCGTTCGTTAGTCCGTCTGTGGTCTGTCTCCGATGATTTAACCTGTGATGTTGACTTTGACAGTGTTTCTGGGGTTTGCTGCCTCCCCCCGCAATCGGTGACTTGTTTAATCGGTGTCCTTGCCAACAGCGGTTTTTGCCTGAAAGGGTTCTCCGTGCTAGCGTCCTGTTTGCTTGTGGTTTCATTTGTTTGCTCCATTTTATTGGGTCCCCCCTCGGAGCCGCTATCTCCGTTCGTGTGTGTAGTCGCCTTTTTGGTCCCATGGTTATCTTTGCAGAGCAGGGAGGCCATGCGAGGGTTGGCACAAGCCCTTATGGGGACAAGTGCTCAGAGCCAGACCAGCGCTAATCGGGAGTCCGTCTCAACCGAACCTACACCACCAACCCAATGGTGCGAACTTCGAACGTCCTCCGAGGCCTGCCAAGGTTTTACCGGGACGAAGACGGTATGATAGTTGAATTGGAGCCGTTCACACACGAGTTTCACCTCGGCGCTACTGTGCAAAGCAACTAGGTCCAAACCATCACATCCGCCAGCCCAAAGCGTCAATTCCAGTTCGTTGTCCAAAGCGTAATCCAGATACAATAAGAGGGAACCTCACGGCACCCCCCATATCCTCGGGTCCGTGGGGGCGGCACTCCCCAAAGAATGCTAGCCTCCAAGAATGTTCTTGTCGACCGGCTTTCTCCCTGCGGGAATTTCCTCGGATACGTGGGGGCGGAACTCCCCAAAGAATGCTAGCCTCCGAGAGTGGTCTTGTCGACCGGCATTCCCCCTGCGGAGTTTCCTCGGGTACGTGGGGGCGGAACTCCCCAAAGAATGCTAGCCTCCAAGAGAGCTCTTGTCGACCGGCTATAGCATTGATCCTACGTCATCGAGCTATAGCATTGATCCTACGTCAAAATCAATTAAACTAACTTAACCACATAACAATAAAATCCTGTGAAAAATATTTTTCAACTCACCAAAAGAAATAAACAAAGTTTTTTTCCTAAAAAACATGTGACACTCACGAATGGTCCGTCCATACCGGTTGTCCATCTATCCCGGACTTACCCTATCAAGTCAAAACATTCACACCACTAGACAAAATACGTAAAAGAGGACTTACAGAATTTAGTAGGTAACACACATAAATGGCTTTTTGGGACAATGGACGACCAAGACAGAAAAAACATAGAAGGACATCTAAAGTCGATTGACACCAATAATCATAATCTTAATCAGCAAATAGAAATAAATAGAAATTTGAGCGAAACTATTAAAAGACTAGGACCGACGGACAATGACGAATCAGTTAAACAATATTTTCAATAACAGTTTTTCCAGTAACCTATATTCTGATCAAATGTTTAAAATTCAACTACTTAAAAATAGAGTCGATCATAAACATGATAATATTGCATCCGCAAGATACGGTATGTTACACCCTAACATTCTCACTGACGAGGAAATTGAAAATCAGAAAATTGATGTCAATAAATTACAATCTGTAAAAGTTGGATTTTGTAAATCAACACTAAATAACCTAATTTTTGCTGTGAAAATTCCAGTAGAATTCATAAACGTCTAACTTAAAATGGTACTACCAATAACAAAAAAGGATTGTAAAGAAATTAATGTTAAGAAAGAAATAGTTTTTACCGTAGAAAATTCAATTTACACTTACGAAAATCTTAAAATATTTCTATGAACTTAAAATTTCGATAGTTGTAAATTAGTTAAAAACTTTAATACAGAAATACTAGAAATCGATTATGAAACTATTGTTATTGAAAACGCCCAAAATCTGACATTAAATCAAACATGTGACGAAAGAAATTTAACTATAAACCGAAACTATTTGATACACTATAAAAATTGTACAATCGCACTTCTAAATCACTATTTTTCAAATATTCAAGAGAAAGTTAACGAAAGATTTGCATATCCTAATGAACAAACTGCAAATTTTGCTACAAAATTGACTTTGGATGAAATTATTATCAAAAATATAAAAAATACACATAAAATTGAAGAATTAAAGTTCCATAACATTAGAAATTTGGGCATGGATGCAAGTTTAATTATAATATTAATTATAATAATTTTGGCAATAATAATTTACTTTCAAAAACAGAAAAAATTGAAAAACAGAAAGAATTGAAATCAATGGCGGGGAGTAGTTATGTATGCGTCAGCAGAACCATGCCATAAAAACAATCCCACGCGCCTGAATCTGTTTTGCAAAATACAGAAATATTAGAACCGCGAAAAACTGACACCGTCTGGGAAACATTGCAAACGTTTCTCAAAAATGCGAAAAAGCCAGACGCTGTATCAGCACAAACGAGCTCTTGAAATTCCAAATTGATGAACTTCTCGCCCAGTTGCGCATTGTCACACAATCGTTTAAATCATTCCAATGTTTGTCCGTTTATTCCTATAAAATAAACTTTTGCTTAAAACTAAATGCATCTGTGTTTTCCTTAAAATTATCCTAGTTCCAGTAGAAGATCTTCGGAACTTTATTCTTTTTTATGTCGTTCGGTGGCCACGATATACTGTGAGCGTCAAAAGAAAGTAAACACCAACTTTTCATCTTTAAATTGTTACATTACAAAGCTATTATTGACTTGCGATAAAAAGTAATATTAATGAGGTTACTACTAAACCATTTAAAGATTGATTACTATTGAACATGAAATCAAAACAAGTGGCAACATTGCACAAATCTCACCAAAGTGGAAATGCACCAGATTTTACGCGTCAAAAAAAAGTAAACAGTGGTAACACTTACTTCGGTTCTTTTATATTTCGGGGAAGAACCTTAACTTTTGGTGACAAATTTGTGCTGTTCGCGTGCTTTACTTCAGCAAATGTCGTTTTAAGTACATTCGTTCTAATTAATATTAAAAATAAGATCCCCGTTGGCAGCACCAGCCGGAAAGGTAAATTTCTCGTACGTAGCATTTGGCTTGCCTAGTACTGGACTTCTTACTGCAATTTTTGAAGCACCACACGGGTATTTATTAATATAAAAAGAATCTGTCGCCGTTCGTTTTTGGAGATCCTTCATAGAGGCACAAATATTTTGCTAATTAAATTGAGTTGCACACGTATGGATCACATATTGAAAATCGGCGGGTAATAAATTGTTAAAAACATATAAATACTGGTTTCGCCCTTCTCAGAATTGCTGTTTACACATTTTATAGTGGTTTCCACACAAAGATGATAATTTTTTGGCTTAAATAGCTCAAATAGTTAATTTCAAAAGATTTCCATAAAAGTTTAATCAGCACTTGCATTACCATTAATATATGCATTTTCGATTCTCTTCTGAACCACCAGGGGCTGTCATTTTGAATTTTTATTGAAAACGGCTGCCAAAAATATTAAGCTCTAAATTTTCGAGTCTTTTATTTGTCATCCGATTTGTATAATTAAATTAAATTAACTTGCCTTAATAACTTATAATTTCAAGCTCTATCGTAATCTGTTGAGAAACTTGGCTGTTAGAGGGCTACAGAAATTAAAAAAATGTTTGTGTCACCCCCCTGTATAGGGCAACCCCCTTAAACATCTTACAATATTTTCTTACACTGCTAATTTCAAGAGGCACCACTTTTGACCTACGTAGAAAATTTCCTCATTCTAGCTTATGTGGTTTGCGAGAAAACGGATGGACGGACAGACAGACAAGTCGCGATTTTATAATTTTTTAGGGTATTGTTAAAAATATGGTGCAGTTTTAGAAAAATAGTCTGATTCATAAATACGTTCAAGATAAGTCATTCAAAACGTTTCCATGAAAAAAATTCATTATTTCAGTTGCTACTAAAATAGCGAATTGCGCTTGCCTCCTGACCTTTGGGGGCCGCCATTTTGAATGCATGCACTTAATTTTGGACTATTTTAAATCTTTGTGGGCTAGGACCTCATCAATCAATGTGCCAAATCTCGTTCAAATCGGAGTTTCACTCTAGACAGGGCAAAATAATTCAATTTTTAAGTGAAAATGGTAGCTTAAAAATATTTGGTTTTAAATTTTCGACTTATTTTATTTTTCATTTAACTTATAAATAATATATAATTTATTTATAAATACAAGAACATAGTACAGAGATCCATAATCTCAAGTTTCATCAAAACCCGCTGGAAAATGTGACCACTAGAGGGCCACAAAAACCTGAAAGAGTCATATATTTAAACCACCGCCATTTTGAAATTTGCACATGCACGATCACCAAAACTGTAGATCTAAGTAATGTCTATCTTGAAACCAAGTTTCATATATGTCGAATCAAAATTGCGACTTTTAGAAGCCTTTGAAGTTTTGAGTTTCAACTGGCCGCCATTTTGGTTTTTGCCACTTGACCTCCAGTTTTTGTACATAATTCTTTAGATACTTATAGTTTCTATCAAACTTTTGAATTTCATGAAGATCTGTTAAAAGCTTTGACCGCTATTACAACAACAAAATTTTGCACGTTTTTCGACCTTTGAGCGGCCGCCATTTCGTTTCTGCCATACCGACTTTGGATTTTTTATTGTGAGATTCATCACATATATCAGTGAACTTGTGTACAAAATTTCATCCAAATCGGAGCTTTACTTTGGTCAGAACAGAGAGCACGATTTTTCGTCTAAAATGGCCGCCAGTTCGTTTTTGCCGGGCCGATATAGCTGGTTCACGAACTTAATCGAGATATTTACCCATCACAACTTTCCTGAAAATTTGGTGAGAATCAGAGCAAAATTGCAACCATTAGCGTGGTCACAAATTTCTTTATATCCCATATATATATATATATATATATATATATATATATATATATATATATATATATATATATATATATATATATATATATATATATATATATATATATGTATATATATATATAGTATACATATAAGATGGTCTCCGCAATAGGTAAATATCTCTCAAGAAATTCACCTTATAAAGACGTAAAAGAAAATAGTTTCACTGTGGGAAAACAAACATCGCTTGACACTCGGAAAATTATAATAGACTTAAAAGAAAAAGGTAAATCCTTGCGTGAAATTGGCGAAATTGAGAAGAAACCTCTGAACAATATTGATAAGTATGCCATACATCATCTCATTGAAGATTTAGCGAAATCTGGATGCCCAAAGCGGCTTAGTGGTACTGAAGTTACAGGTGTAGTAAAAGAAGTAAGGGCATATCCAGCCTCAAGTGCAGTTACATTGCCAGAAGATATAACGCAGGCATCAAGCAAACCAGTAAGTGCGAGTACAGTCAGAAGAGCGCTTCATAAAAATGGTTTACATGGAAGAATACCACGGAAAAAGCCATTCATATCCAAGGCGAATCAGATCAAGCATATGGACTTCGCTAAAAAATACAAAACCGAAGCTCCATCTTTTCGGGAAAACGTACAGGGTGCGGCAGCATAACTTCCTTTTTTCAAAATTCAACAAAACATATTTTCAGCGGTACTTGTTTTTTATTTTTTTTTTATACTGTTGTTTGACATGTAAAGTTTTATCTCACACGGTTTTAAATATCATATCTGAAAGGTAGCGTCCTCCATTGTCTATACACTGAGCAAACCGAATTCTGGCGTTTCTCATCACTTTTTCGAGCATAGCGATGGGTATGTTGGCCGTTTCTTCCTGAATGTTGGCCTTCAGGTCTTCCAGGGTCCTTGGGCGATTGGTGTAAATGCGGGATTTCAAAAAACCCCACAAAAAAAAGTCGCATGGGCTCAAATCGGGGGAGCGCGCTGGCCACTGCAAATCACCCCTGAGGGAGATGAGTCGCTCTGGGAAGTGGTCCCTTAAAACGGCCATTGATGCCCTTGAAGTGTGAGCTGTTGCTCCGTCTTGTTGGAACCACATGTCCCCTAAGTCCATTTCATCAAGTCGTGGCAAAAAAAAATCCTGGAGCATGCTCATATAACGATTGGAATAGACTGTTACTGTCAACTGATTTTCTTCGACAAACCATGGACCAACAATCCGAACTGATGAAATGGCACACCAAACAGTCACTTTTGGCGAATGCAGAGGCCTCTGATGGAGTTCTCGAGGATTGTTGGCAGCCCAATAGCGCATGTTTTGTTTGTTAACGTATCCATTCAAGTGAAAATGAGCTTCATCACTGTAAAACACAATCGCGTCTCAGGGACGTTTTCGAGAAGCGCTTCACATGCATTTCTTCGAGAGTCGAAGTCGCGTTCGGAGAGTTCCTGCGCAGTTGCTAACTTGTAGGGATGGAAATGAAGGTCATTGTGAAGAATTCGCCGTAAAGTACGATCAGATATCCCAAGGGCAGACGCATGCTTCCGCGCAGAACGCCGCGGAGATCGCAACATTGAAGCTCTTACTGCCTCGATGTTCTCACGTGATCTGACGGGCCGTGGGACTTCATTTCTTCTTCGCGTCACATTTCCGGTATTCCAAAAGGATTTAACCCAGTAAAGAATTGATTTTCGGTCCGGGACACGGCCTAACGGAGCGACGTTGAAGTGACGTCTAAAGGCACGTTGGGTTGCAATCACCGACTTTCCGTTCGAAAAGTACGCTTCAACGGTAAATGCACGCTCCGCACTGTTCCAACGCATGATAGCGACTAACCAAGAAATGAGCAAAACTTTAAAATCACCTCTCTCGAATGAGACTACTAGCGCCGCGCTATAACAGTTAGCACTTTAAGGGCGGGCATTTCAAAAAAGGAAGTTATGCTGCCGCACCCTGTATTATATTCAGATGAGAGCAAATTCGAAATTTTTGGCGCGAAAAGGCCCCCAAAAATATGGCGTGCTAAGAATGAAGCCTTCAAAGAAAAGTGTGTTTCCAACACTGTTAAGCACGTTGGAGGTTTAGTTATGGGATGGGGTGTGTGCCGGCAACTGGTGTTGGTAATCTTGTTTTTGTTGACTCAACAATGGACAAAATGGATCATTTAGTCGTTTTGAGGGACAATGTTGCCCCAAGCGTCGAAAAATTAGGCTTGTCTGGAAATTGGATCTTTCAACAGGACAACAATCCAAAGCATACGTCCAAAATTGTGAAAGAGTGGCAACTGTACCGGACTCCTAAGACACTTGATCATCCGCCGCAGTCCCCAGATCTTAGCCCGACCGAGCATCTGTGGGAACACTTTTACAGAAAAGTGAGACAAAGGGTCATTTCAAGCAAAGCCGACTTAAAGAAGGTTATGAAGGAAGAATGGAGCCAAATCTCTCCCGATGTTACAAAAAACTTGTCGCGTCGATGCCTAGAAGACTAAATGAGGTGCTTAAGTCCAGAGGAAAACAAACGAAATATTGAAGAATTAAAAAAAAAAATTTTCTTTTGAAGTTCTGTTATGTTTTGTTTGCTGTTTACTTTTTTTTGACGCGTTATATTTGGTCTTTTTTTGGTCAAAGTGAATTTATCTTTGTTATGTATTACTTTTGTTTAATGTTTATGTTGGGTTCAGTTCTTTTTAAATAAGTCTTTGATTCCTTATACACATTTTTGATTTTGTGGTAACAACCTTGTTTTAATAAAATTCTTAATAAAAGTATCTAAGGTGTTTACATTCTTTTGACGCTCACTTTAATTAGCTCACATATTCACTCGGCATAGGATTTTATCTCAATCATACGAAACGTAACTTCTTTTAAAGATAATGTGATACTCTTTAATAGAACCTGTGTAACCCTTTAGCTCGTATATTGGCCTCATTTTGATACATAAACTAGTGAAATTATGATTTCTTATTGTGCAGTTAGTACATCTACCACCTCTATCATATACAATATTATCTAATAATCAATAAAATTTCAGTAAGTAATCAAACTCCAAAAAGTATCAAAGCAATATAATTTCGACAAAGCAAAATTAATTCGGCAATCTTATTATGCATATCAACTACCACTTCGCCTTAGTTCTATTTATACCGTGACTTATTTATCCGTGACCAAGACCTTCTGGGAATTATCCAATTTGATGAATTAGTAACGTTCTGTTTATTGGGAGAAGTCCTCATTGCTGCACAGCTGGAAGTTTCTCACTTGTAGGTAGCGCATCATGCTAAGCTTACTTTGCCAAGAATTCACAGCATTACTTTTTGCATTGAATCCCATCGGAATGGAAAAGATCCAGGAAGAGTGAAATGAATGGCCTAGGGCGGTATATCCTACTTGAAACTCTCTTATAAGCTCATGCATAGTTAATGGTTGCATAAATTTCTGGTGAATTAATTTATCTAGCTAATTTAAATTTTCAGCCAATTCAAGGAAGATACCAAGGCTTGGATTTTATATTGATGAAAATAACAAACTGCAGTACGTACTGGTTTTCTAGTCAAAATTTAGAAGATACTTGGTTTCGTTCATTGGATTGTATGTTAAGCAAAGGTGAAATATTTTATTTTTTTTTTAATCATGCAAAAATGAACGATAAAATTTTAAACACTTCCAGGAATTGATATATTAAATTGCGCTGGAATTTGTAATAAATTGTTCATTGATGATGTTGCCGTCTGTTTTTCTATATTTTTATATGTATATATATATATATATATATATATATATATATATATATATATATATATATATATATATATATATATATATATATATATATATATATATATATATATATCAAGCCTTTCTAAGATGTCAAGTTATGGTCCTTTGCTTTGTTTGGGTAGCAATGACATTAGTAGAGTTTGCCATGGTGTCAGGTGTCGTGTATGTGGTTCAATAGGTGTCTCGCACAATTGGAGTTTACTGTGTTGTGTAAGAAAGATCTTAAGAGCTCTTTGTACCTTGTCATTAGTTTTGTCTTTCCTTTGTTGTCCTTCCTATGTATTTCATGTCGCAGTTTCTGCATGTCAGTTTGTATATGCTGCTGTTCTCGTATATTGGTGTATCATTCAGTTTTGGTTTCAGTTTGCTCCCAATATTGTTGTTAGTTGAAATCAGTTTGCAGTTTGTATTTCATAAAGAAGTTTGACAGTTTATATGTCTCTTTGCCTACATAAGTATGTTAACGAACTGTTGGTCGTTCTCATGAGTTTCGGTCACTTGGCGTTCCTGTTTTTGTTTAAACTGTGTTGTAAGTTTGTCACTGTCATGTTATTTGTATACATTATAACTGGCTTTTCTGTAAATGTTGTTTAGTTCGTTGGAGTAGTTAGTGGGAATCATTGGGATGAAGTTGAGTCTCTGCGCCATTGATCTGTACCCTGCTAGTTTATGTTTTGTGGGGTGGTTAGATGCTACATTATGGCTAATTTCAACGCTAAGGTTAGCAATGAGCTATCTCCTCGGGACATGGGTAGGATATAGCCTCCATGATGCAACAAATGAAACCAGCCAGTGCATGATTGGCTTTGCATGTAGCAGAAATCTAGTCATCGTTTGTCTTTCTTTCCACATTGACGCATACATAAAATGACCTGGGTATCGCCGGGTGGCAATGCACAAAACCAGATCGGCCATGTTTTGATCCCGCAACGTTGAGCCTGAAGCATACTTGACGTTCGTACGTACCGACGTGCCAGTTGTAGCTCGGATCATTACTTGATCAAATTAACGTATTTTTCATTTAATAGAAAATACATATTTGTAACAAAATTTTCTAGTAAAATTGATACTGTGGGCAACAACACTGAGAGAAATTTTGGTTGTTAAACTGAATGAAATATATTCCGAATAAAATGTTCAAATATTAAAAATGAAAAAGCATTTGAAAAATGTAATTGATATGGCAAAATATCTATTTGGCGTAAAAATAAACATTTTTCATATTAAATGCAGTGTTCATTGTGAACAGTAAAGTTATCAATCATCATCAATCATTTTTGCCTAGAACTTCTCTACTATCTATATTTAAATTGCCGTCCAATATTCTCTGAACAGAAAGGTCACGTTCCTTTTATTTTTTTTCAGCCTGGCACCGTAATATTAATTTTTTATTTACACTACTTTACAGACCCGTGAACCCAATTACAAAGTAGGTAATGCAATATAATACAATACATGCGAGTAAACAAAGTTATATTAAGAAAAAAATAACAAGATTATTAAATACGGATAAACCATTGGAAGCTAAGCAGAATATTATTCTATATGCTTTTAAAAGCGTTTAAGGAATATGGCAGAAGACCCAGCTGGAGCTCATTGTAACGACGTGATATGCGTACAAAAAATGAATAAAAATAAATATCGGTACGAGCAAAGGGCACAAAGAATATGTCAGTTGAACGCGTTCTTGAGGTGGGACGTATATTAAGCCTTTCACGAAGGTTGGATGAAAGAATACCGTGATATAATTTAAATAAGCAGCACAGGTCTAAGAATTCTCTCCCATTTTTGAGTGATGGAATCTTTAGGATCTGTAAGCGCTCAAAGTAGGAGCAGTAAGTGAGGTTATATTTGTAGAATAGAGATCGTGTGAATTTACGCTGTACAGTTTCAACAGCATCCGATAGATTGGTATAGTGAGAAGACCATACCTGGGAGGCATACTCAAGGATTGACTGGGCTAGAAGTATAAATAGATAGACGCTGGTTGAAATACTAAAAGACTTGCAAGAGGATCGTAAAATAAAACCAGCGGCACGTGAAGCTCTTGTGGTTTTGGATGAAACATGGATGTTAAATTTCAAACCTGGGTCAAATACTACTCCCGAATCTTTGAATTTGTCGACAAGTGCGAGCACCAATCCATCAATCTGGTATTCATATAAAACTGGATGAATTTTGTTGGTGAATCTCATGTGACAACATTTTGAAATGTTAAGAGGAAGTAAATTACCTTGACACCAATTTTGGAGATTGTCAAGATCATTTTGGAGGTATAAGCAGTCTTTGCTGGAGTTAATGGGGCGATGAATTTTTAAATCATCAGCGTAAAGAAGACAATTCGAGTACAGGCATTGGGGAAGATCATTGATGAAAATGTTGAATAGCAATGGGCCTAAAATTGATCCTTGAGGAACACCAGATTTTGGGTTAAATGAGCCTGACGAAAAAAAATTATTCCATGTAACGGTGCAGGAGCGATGGGATAAGAAGAATAAGATCCAAGAGAGGACAGAGTCGGAAACGCGGAAAGATCGGAGTTTGTTAGCCAAAAAACCATGATCAACACCGTCAAAGGCTTTAGCAAAATCGGTGTATATGACATCGACTTGTTGACTCGTTGTTGAAAGCAAGAGAGGTGGTATTCGTAAGTTCTGACAAATTCGTTACTGTCGAACGACCTTTAATGAAGCCATGTTATTCATTTGCAAACAGGATACTGATATCATCATACATTCTGTTATGCACAATTCTCTCAAGGAGCTTGCCAAAACAAGACAGCAAAGAAATCGGACGGTAGTTAGAGATTTCACTTCGATCTCCGGACTTATGGATTGGAAAGATGTTAGCATGCTTCCAGACGTCAGGGAAGCAGGAGGAAGAAAGGCTAATATTGAAAATAATTGATAGTAGGGTAGATAATGAAGAAGATAATGACTCAACGAACATATTTGGTATTCCATCAGGACCCGGACCACCATTAATGTCAAAGGTAAGCAGTACATTTTCAATTTCCGATGGAGAGGTCACGATAGGATTCATAATATGGGAAGGAGAAAGACACGATGAGTACATAGTGGGGTTCGAAACCTTAAATGTGGAGGAAAAAAATTGAGCGAAAAGGTCACAGATAGCTTGCCCATCAGAAGCTTGGCAATTACGCCATGAGAAGATATTAGGAATATGGGATGTTGTTTTCAGAGAATGTATGTATGTCCAAAAGGGCTTAGGACTATTAGATTCCAATGATGTTTCGATCATATAATAATAAGATCGCATTGCGTTCTTAACCACTTTTTTGGCTTCTTTACGAAGCAGTCGGTAGTTGGTGAGGTAACTGTTAGAGTTGGAATAATGAAGTTTTTTGCGCACCTGGTCCTTCAAATAGAGAGCGTCAGAGACTTCAGCGGGAAACCAGCTGGAGCTCTTTTTCCGGGGGGATCGGCAGATAGGTACATGGTTTGCAATTATGCTACTGAGATTTTCATAGAAAGTTGATAGTGCTGAATTGACATCTAGCTTCTGTAGCATTGAATTCCAGTCAATATTATTCAGCTCAAGCTGAATGGCAGCATAGTTGGCTTTGCAGAAATTAAATCTTGGGGAGAAAGGAGTGCGTTTGGACTGAGGTGCAAGAAAAGATAAACGAACCTCAAGCGGAGGATGGTGGGGATCAGATTTTACATATTCGGAGGGGGGTTTTGTGATCGAGGAGATAGAGGCAGGATTGGTAGTAAGGATGAAATCGAGAAGTTGATTGTTTGCGTTTGGAATCATATTTAATTGCGATGGGGAGCAAAGCGATAAAAAAGAAGAAAACAGGATCGAGAGATCATTGAAGGATGAGAGGGTATGAGAGCTTGAGTCCCACCTTAGGCAAGGCATGTTAAAGTCACCACAGATAAAAATGTTGTATAAAGAGTTGATGCTATAGAAATACAAAGATAATTCAGAGAAAAAACGGTTGTAAACGCGGAAAGAAGCCTTGCAAGGGATATACACGCAAAGCAATACTAAACTCACGGCTTGAGAGATATTGATTAAGAAAGTGATGCATTCTACTGGAAAAGATGGTGAAAAGTCAGAGCAAAATTTGCTAAGGCTTTATGAGTAGCAATAAGTACACCACCACCGTCAGATTTACCTGAAATCAAACGATCTCTATCAAATCTATTGAAACTTGACTCTATCAGTTCGATAGACATCATATAGTGGAAAAATTTCACTGCTCGCAATATCAGGAGTAAGCCAGGTTTCTGTAAAACAAATGAAATCATCGCCGGAAATGGAAGAGGCAATTTTAATAGCTTCCAGCTTGGTTCGCATATTACGGCATCATCAACCATTTTTCATTTGTTTTGAATGTTAATATGCCTGTACTGATTGTTCCGAAGTACAACAGAAGGAGTTTTTGCCGGTTTGCTATGCAGCGTAGTATACTCACATAGTATCCACACTCAATATAGCCTCCGGAAAAACCCGGACACAAGCCGAAGTGCGAACCATAAATTATCGGTAGCACGTAGGTAAGTTAATGCTGACGCGAGGATTGGCGCGAATATAAACATGTGCTTCGATGAGAGATTCCAAGATTACCAGATCTCAAAAAATCAATAACTTTACAGAAAAACAAATTCGTTCTATGCTATCTTTTAATTTAGCTCCCATTTTCTGAAATGCGTAAAAGAACACGTGCGTCGGAAATTTTATTTGCTTTTCACTTTATTTTTTGAATACGACAGGCCACGGCTCAGCTGGTGTGCCCCGACTCACCTGACTCACCTGGGAAAGTTAAGAAAGTATGCAACACAGGGCAAATGGAACGTGTGGATACTATGTGAATGTACTATGCTATTTAATGGCTGCTTTAGTTTCAGTTGCAATCTGACAATAGTTGAGTTGAGATAGTAATAGTGTTATTAGTTACTGTAGGTGCTAATTAGTATAGCCATGAATTTTTTAGTGATTTGTATTGAATTTTCTGGTGTTCCGATGGTTATTCTTGACTCAAATATGAAAATTTTTCCGGGCGAAATTGTAGCAGCCACGTCCCAATCGAAAATTTATTTTGAAAAGTGCTGATTTTATGCTGAGGTTAAAAAATGTTTTAGAAATTCAATTCTTTTTCAATTAAATGTTTGGTGAAAAATTATTAAGCAATACAACAACTGTTGTGCCCATTTGTGCGGCGATAATGGCGTTTTATTGAGTCGCTATCTTTCGTCCAATCGGGCTGAAATTTGGATTTGAACAAGATGATGGGAGAAGGAAAGGGGTTGGAAAACTTTTTTAAAATTGAATTTTACATGTTAAAATACATTTTAACACTCTGTGTATTTTCCCATGTTTAACGCATCCAGACTATCCTGTGTTTTCATCTTTTCCATTTAAACACTATTATTTTATTTTTTCCGACAAATATATATTCCGGGAGTAAGTTGCTCCCTTCTTCAGTGTCAATTATTTTCTGAGATTACAAGGCCTTTTCGAGGATATTTATACTAACCAAAGTCTAATTACGTAAGGTCTAATTACTTAGTGTCTAATTGCTTAAAGTCTAATTGCTATTGGGTTTTATTACCTTTATATCTTAATATTATTCTTAGTTCAATTATTTAGTCTTTTTTTTCATTATTTTATTATTGCTTAAGGTGTAATTATTATTATTTATCACATGAGTAATTTTTACTATTATTAGTACGATAGAAAACAATCTAACGCTATTTCACCATATCCAGGAGCCTCGAGTATCCATTTCTTAGGTCATTGTTGTCTCGTTTCGATTGGCTGCCTCATTATCCGCAATAACTCGTACACGTCCAGTTTTCACATGTTTCTTACTTCCCATTCTATTTGATGTCCTTCGCAAATGTGTTTTGCTACTGAAGATTTAACGTTGCTCGTGGTTCCTCGCTTCATCGCCGATTGTGCCTCCTTAATGTGCTCCTCGAATCTTATTTTGACCGTTCGTTTTGTTTGTCCGATGTATGCTTTATCACAGTGGTTGCATTTAATTTTGTATATACCACACTTCTCGTCTTTCTTCTTGCTATCCTTTGCATTTGTGAGCCTACTTTTAAGTTGAAGCTGGACGTTGCCTGAAATTAGCTGGATGTTAACTTGCTTGAGTAAGTCTCCGGTTAGTTCTGAGTTTACAACCGCTGCTCTTTGATGTTCTCTTTGTTGTTGCCTTCTATTTTGCGTGTAGAGCGTAGTAAAGCTATCTCGTGCTCTCCTTTGTTCAATTTTCTTCATCATACCTGAGATCATCCCTGCTTTATATCCATTTTTCTTCGCTGTATCTAGGATATAACTTATTTCCTTCATCATCTTCATGATCGGAAAGATGCCATTTTTTGTGAGTATGTAAAAAATACAAGCACTCAAAGGACCGTACCAAGAACATCAAATCATGCATACACACAAAAAATGGCATCTTTCCGAGCATGGATACATAAGATGCTGTCAGAACCAATAGCAATCAGACCTTAAACAATTAGACATTAAGCAATTAGACCTTAGGTAATTACAATTTGATTAGTATAAATACCCTCGAAAAGGCCTTGTAATCTCAGAAAATAACACTGAAGAAGGGAGCAACTTACTCCCGAAATATATATTTGTCGGAAAAAAACAAAATAATAGCATTTGAATGGAAAAGATGAAAACACAGGACATTTTGACAGTTCTTTAAGTGGTTTTTCACACTTATACTAAGCATTTTCATTGTCTTTCCTCTGATTGGGATCGAATTGTGAATTATTTAGAGTTTCTAATCCTAAATAAGATAAATAAATAACAGATGGAATTAAAATTCTTTTTTAACTTGAATTGGACGAATTCAAAATGTTGTTAAGTTGGGTTGTATTTAAAATGTTCAACATTTCCTCTATAATGCACCCTTCTACTACCTATTATGCATGCTTTCAGTTACATATGGTAGAGAATGTGATTTTTCAACACAAGAATAAATTATAGAAGCCTGAAATTTTGTCAAATTTTGGGTGGGAGTGAGGTATTAGGGATTTTTTAACCTATTGTCTAAACAGCATAGTTTTTAATCCTTAACACGGATTCGATTACTAATTTTTGAAAAAAAAAATATAAATTCATCGACTCGATACAAGACATGGATTCATCGACTCGATACAAGTCGAATATCAAAATGCTATTTCCACCAATGGATTGAAATTTTGATCAGGCTGCAAATCAAATTTCGCCCATAGTTTATTTAGTTTATCCTTTTATAGATTTATAAATCTTTAAAAAATTGAACCCCTTCCTGTTATAGATTTGTAAATCTATAGATTAAATAGTAAAACTTAGATTTTTAAAACTTTAAAGGGGAGTGGTTCACTTCTTTGCAGAATAATAAATCTATAAAGCAGTAAACCTACGCCCTTCCTCCTCGAATTTAAATGTGCGGACAAACTATGCGTGAAATTTTATTTTGAACCCGATCGGCATTCAGTGGTGGAAAGAACATTTTGACAAACCTGATTGTGCTTGTATGGCGTTGTCGAATTCCCGGTATTTTTCTACCCCTTTTCTTGTTTACGAGAAGGTTTAAATACTATGCCTAAATATAACATTTAAGCCCAATTGGACAAAAGCTAAGAAATCCTTAATGCCTAATTTCCACTAAATTTTGTTTAATCAATTATAATTTTAGTGAAAACAAGTTGAAGTAGCAGGAGAGTGCTCCTGCCAGAAGGGTATTGTAAAACAATTAGTAAATCAAACAATATATTCTGCATATCAAAATTTGACTAATATACAGATCCCACAAAATGAGTTCGAAAAATTATTATGGTTATTATGATTTTAAACTCACCAACATTTTGTTTCAAGTGTTTTGACCCCGCCGCTTGATTAGTCATGATAACACATCAATATTACAAACTTTTTCTAAAATTGTTATCAAACTTTCTACATATTTGTAGTGTCTAGGTCCGTTGCAATCGCGTATCTCCCTAGTATCACGTGTTATTGTTGTTGTAATTGTTAAATATTCAATCGGCTATAACTTAGCTGTTTATTGTTCAATTATTGTGAAATTACGCATGCAATTACTTTAAAAAAATTTAAATTGTAGGTTTTTGGGAAATTTAAGGGTCACATTTTGATTTCATAGGCCCAAATGTAAAATTTATAAAATGTACAATTATTAACAAAGTTGAGGGGATTTCAACTTCTGAGGTGTTTGCTGCCCTTTTGCTCCTAAAGTCACACCTCTGCGATTTTTTTCATGTTTTTCGGGTCAAAGGTGTCCAATCGCGAAGGAGGGGGGGGGGACAACAAATTTTCGTACATTTACCCTTCCCTTGCACCCTTCAAAGCAAAACTTGTTTATTTAAGACTTGTTTTGAAAAGTTCTGATCAAGATCTTACATTTGATACCCATAATTCCTACATGCGATCAAAACTTTTTTTTCGGGGGCATCTCCCCTATATAGGGAGACCCCCCTTAATGACCTTATACATTTCTTTTCGTAGTGAAATTTTGAAGAGAGCGTCATTTCGCACCTATTTACAAAATCTTATGTTTCTAGCTTATGTAGTTTGGGAGAAAAAGTGGTGTGACATACGGACCGTCGGACAGACGGGACGTGATTTTATTAGGGTATTGTAAAATGATTTTACAATCCCCTAAAAAAGCTCTTTTATTCAGTTTTTTTCTTCTTATCTTGGTAAGGAGTAAAATTGTGCGAAGGATAACGATAAAATGTTTAGTATATTGTGAAAAGCCACATGAAGAACTGTCAAATTGTGTTTTGACATGTATAAATTAATTTAAAAAAAGCTTTCCGATCCCGTTCCCCTCCCCTCGTCTTCTTCAGGATAAAAAACTAAGCCGAAACCCCAAATTTCTACCAAATTGGACGAAGGGTAACGACTTGTTAAAGCGCCACTATCACCAATTTTTGCTGCCGCAGAGACATACAGGCTGCAACAAAATATAGTTTTACTTGAAATAAAATTGTCTTCTTACACACTTCATCACCACGAAGGATTTAAATAAAATGGTTGATCGTAGTGTATAATTCATCCTGCTTGAAGATCATGCAGTGGATGTCCCGTTTATGATTTGCTTAAATCTTAGAACTTGGAATCTTTGCATACAACAATAAAACTGAGTACCATTTAAAATTAGAAAAATTGTCTTTACGCTCTTTATATTTTTAGAAGCCGACAAAGGCACGGATGAGCTAATTTTTTGAATAACGATTATATAAAACAGTTATCCCCATCATATTCGCAGATAGAAATGGAAGCAAAATTTTGGGAGAAGCTAAGTGATTGGAAAAAAGTGAGGTAAAAAACTGAGACATGGAAAAAACTTTAGACAGAACCGAAACTTTTCGGTACTGTCTTTTGTTTAAAGAAAAAAGTTGCATTGCAATCGAAATTTTGCTCTAGATAGGGCAAAAGTATTCAATTTTGAGTTAAAGTGGCAGCCAAAAACATTAGGCAAATTTTCGACTCTTGTATTTTTCATTCGATTTTAGTAATTTTGGGCATAATACAAGAACTTAGTACAGAGACCCATAATCTCAAGTTTCATCAAAATCCGTTGGAAAGTGTGACCGTTAGAGGGCCGCAAACACCTAAAAAAGCATATTTAAACCGCCGCCATTTTGAAATTTGCATATGCGTATGCATATCAAAGTCTTTAGATCTAATAGGTTTCTATCTTAAAACCAAGTTTCATATACAACGGATCAAAATTGCGATTTCAACTTGCCGCCCTTTTGTTTTTTGTGACCTCACCTCTGGTTTTTGTCATGTAATTCTTTAGAAACTACTGAGCTTCATTAATATCTGTTGAAAGCTTTGGTCACAACTACAACAACAAAATTTAATACGTTATTCGACCTTTGAGCGGCCGCCATTTTGTTTCAGAAGAGTCGACATTGAATTTTGAATTGTGAGATGCATCACATACATCAGTGAGCCTTTGTACCAAATTTCATCCAAATTGGAGGGATATTGTGGTCAGCACACAAATCACGATTTTACACCTAAAATGCCCGCCATTTTGTTTTCAAAGATCCGATATAACTTGTTCACGAATTTAACCTGAAAATTTTGTGAAAATCGGATCAAAATTGCAACCTCTAGCGTGGTCACGAGTTTCGTTATATCCCATATACGACGTGTGCCAATTAAGGAATGAGACTGATTCCATGGAAACCGTATATTAAAAAATTATTCAACATTTCTGTATCCCCTTCAAAGAAGTCCCCTTGGGCAGCTATACAACGATTCCAACGTGTTTTCCATGCTTCGTAACATTTCTGGAACGCTTCGACTGGTATGTCATTCGAACTGTTGAACGCCGATATTCACGGATTAGAGCACGCACACGCTGCGCATTCGCGTCAGTCCGGACCTCGACTGGTCTCTCACTCCACGCCTCGTCTCCCACGCTTTCACGCCCCTCCTTAGACTCTTTATGCCATCAAACACCTGGGCACGACTAAGAGCACTATCACCATGCACTTTTACAATTTAAGCGTACGTTTCCAAAGCTGTTACGCCCAATCTGGCGCAAAATTTTATCGCAACGCGTTGCTTTTGATTTAGTTTCTCCATTTTCATGACGAGCACCACCAACACGCGTCTACTCAACACAACACAGCAGGCGAACTAAACAAGCTAGAGCAATAGTACTCGTAAATATATCAATGGAGAGAGGAGGGATGCTGCGGAAGGGAAGGAAATTTCAAGGTCGTAGGTTTATCAGAAGCGTGGCAATAAAATTAGTCTCATTACTTAATTGTCACAACTCCTATATTATATAATACATATATACAATATATATTGTATAAGGTAATCTCCGCAATATGTGGTTTTACTCATTTTTAAATGAATACAACTTTTGACACGAATAATGAAATACAAAACTGTCCAAATGAAAGTTGTTGACTGGAATGTCACCTTTCAAACATGCCAGTTTGACTCAATCTGATTAGTATATGACAACGAACACCATCTAGTGACAAAAAGGCCCAATACTTTTTTGACTATCCAATATTATTATGGTTATATAATTTTAGTTACATCTAGCTTGCCGTTATTTATAATTATTAGTTGCTATTCTAAGTCAAAAAGTTAATTGCTGAGAAGTGATATCTGAAATTTCAAATTAATCAATGTTCCTTTTTCGCTACTTTTTACGCATCTAAATTAAATTAAATGCTGATGTTTTTTTAAAAGTATAATTTCATTAAAAAGTCATTAATTTTGCTTTAGATTATTTAAAATAAAAAGTTACTTTTTAAAAAAAGACGTTGATTTTATTTTATATTGGTCAAATAATTTTGAGAACAACAAAAATGTTTTGCTAATATTAGATATCGCTGAGAATGTTGTGTTTATATTTTTAATCTGTAACAAAAATAGAGCATTCAAAAGGCTGCTGTATTTCTTTGTGAGTTTATTATATACAGTTTTATTTTATGATAGGTTAATTAAGTTTGTTTCAATATAAAATCAAATTTTTGAAATCAACACATATTATAATGTTTATATAAATATCGTTAAATATGGCTTATGGTTATAATTATTAGATGTTGTGTTAAGTCAAATAAATAATTCATTACTGAAAAGTGTCTGCTAAAATATTAAGTAAATCAATGTTCAATATTTGCAACCTTCCAAGCATTCAAAATAATGAATTCAACACGATGCCGGTTTTTTGCGTAGAATGTTTATGTAATAACAAAAAGCTTAGCTTTGATTCATTAGACACCGAAAAATAACTTTTATAATAAAACGATCACCTCGTTTTTGTAAGGAATGAACTAAGAATCTTTTACTTGCATTTGAATTTATCATTAAAAAAATAAAATTTTTAGTGTTTAAAATTATAAAAATTATTTGAGTGTTCAACTTGAATAACAAATTAATTTGAAATGGAAACCGTTTTTTCTTAAACAAATGCTTGAATTTGTTTTTGGTTTAAATGTTCCTTTGTTTATTCAACAATCTGTGTTTTGGTGTGCGTTGCTCTCGATTGTCTGTCAATGCAAATCATCATTTAACTTAAACAAAATGATTTTTTCAATAGAAAAATTCCTACTATTTATTTAACAACGTAGTCCATTGAAATAAACTTTTCAAACATTGATTGATGGCATTCAAAACAAAAGCGTTTAATTTCAACACAAAGTGCTCTTTGTTTAGTTTTCTCTCAAACGTCCAATTCTTGGATTTGAAGATTATCTCGTTTGTAAATAACGTAAATCACTATTCATTAAATTTTCATGAAAATCCGAAGAAAATAAGAGTGCTTGGTCGATTTCAAATATACGAGTATATTAACTATCAACATGTTTTATTGTTTTTGTAATTCCATACAATTGAAATGGCGATAACTCACTTAGTCTAGGTTTGTAGGCATAAGGGTCTTATACGAGTATCAACATACATAAATGTAAAACTTTAAGAAGTTAAAGGGCACCCTTTCGATTTTTAGGGTAAAATTTACAAATCATACCATTATTACAGAGTTGAGTAAATTTTGATTTCTGAGGTATTTTCAACTTAAACATGTCCGTTTTGGGTCCGGGACACAACATTGATCCCGTACTAGCACCCCCCGGACTTCAAATGCAAAAAATGACTTATTTTTCATCTATCATCGATATCAACTGTATTTAATGAAAAAAATTGTTGAGGGCCACTTCGTTGTAAGGAGGGACCCCCTTAAAAAAGTTGATATATTTGATAAGACCTAAAGTTTTGAGAGACCACCACTTCTGACCTTTTCACAAAGTGTGAACTTTGTAGCTTTTATAGTTTCGAAAAAATTTCTTCTGACGCACGGATAGACAGACAGATGGACAGACGGATAGACAGATGGATAGACGAACCGACAGATGGACGGACGGACGAATAGATGGACAGAAAGGATGGGAAACTAGTATGTTTTTGCAAAAAAAAAAAATTCAGAAATCCCTAAAAACCATGGAGCAGCTCCAATAACAAATAACTCAGAGGCTGAAATTCGTAGAACTTGGGTAATACGATTTGACATTTTCGTCAGTACAACTGCATCAGTATCATTAAATTGGATGAAATTAGTCATTTAAGTAGTTCTTCAAAATATCATTTTTTTCTATAAGTTTCAATAAGATTTACCGACGTTAGAGCCATCTGAATTTCCTCCGATTGCAACAATCATATACGATTTTTCTACTATACGGGCCTTCCATCGAAACAGACACTACGTTTTTCATTGAATCTTCTCCAAATTTTCAGATAAGGTAAATAACAAAGATACATTTAAGATTCAGATAAGTCAATGATTTTAGTAGTATTGGAACAAAATGTTGGCTGGTTAACATGGAGTTCTTTTAAAGCAAGAATATATTTGTTGTGCATGGCATAAAAGTTTTCCTGAATCAAAACATTATATTTTTCAACATATTGTAGGTTAAGTACAAAACCCTTTTGGCATGAGCGTAGTTCTGTCTACCCAACTTGTTCCCTTTTTACATTAGCTTAACTGCCGGCAACATTTAAGGAGATAGGACGGAAATAGTTCCTGGAAACTATAGAGTTACCAACTGCGCCTGTTCACTTTCCAGTAGACTGCTTGCTATTCTCTTCAAACCTCTGAAGATGAGAGGGTATGTTACCTTTTCAGGGGGCTCTATTCCAAATTTTTTCCAGATTAGACTGTAGTAGCAGCCCCTGTAGAGAACTTTTAACAGTTCTCGTATTCATTTTATCTATTGTTGTTCTGTCATTGTTATTTTTCCTCATCAAGCATGTATCATTTATCAGTAGAAGTTTTTACTTGGAATAGCCATAATAGGTTGACTCTTTCCAAGTATTTTAACAATTTTAAAATTTACTCAAAGTTATATCGTTTTGAATTCAGATTACGAATTGCTCTCCCCATAGCCACTTGAATGTTGGTTGGTACATACTTGGAATCGATAAAATTCACTATTATTTTGTAAAATAATTTTTCAAAGCTCTACTTATATCATGACATATTTGCCCCTCCTTCCGTCCATGTATAACAGTAATTTTTCTCGGGAACTACAATCATGAAACTTTGTGAAAATGTCGCAATTTATATTCTCCCTTAACTATTGAAATAAAACAGTAGTAGTGGTAGTGGTTTTAGGTAAATTTCTTGAGAGAAATTTACCTATTGCGGAGAGTATCTTATATATATATATATATATATATATATATATATATATATATATATATATATATATATATATATATATATATATATATATATATATATATATATATATAGTATATATATATATATATATATATATATATATATATATTTATGTATATATATATATATATATATATATATATATATATATATATATATATATATATATATATATATATATATATATATATATATGGGATATAACGAAATTTGTGACCACGCTAGAGGTTGCAATTTTGCTCCGATTTTCACCAAATTTTCAGAAAAGGGGTATGAGGTAAATATCTCCATTAAGTTCGTGAACTAGCTATATCGGCCAGGCAAAACAAAATGGCGGCCATTTTAGACGAAAAATCGTGATATCTGTTCTGACCAAAGTATAGCTCCGATTTGGATGAAATTTGGCACAAAGGTTCACTGATGTATGTGATGAATCTCAAAATAAAAAATCCAAAGTCGGTACGGCAAAAACAAAATGGCGGCCGCTCAAAGGTAGAAAAATCTGCACAATTTTGTTGCTGTAATAGTGGTCAAAGTTTTCAACAGATGTTCATGAGATTCGGGGGTTTTATAGAAATTATGAGTATCTAGAATTACGCCATAAACGGTCCCAAGCCCGTTTGAGAAAGGAGGAGTGAACCCCTTGTTTCCCCGACCCATAGCTACCATGATTCCTCATCCCAAACCCCCCCAATTAAACGGTAGTAAATGCTCTCGGGATGCACATTGGGTTTACCGGTTCCCAAATAATGTAACATTAAATGTCGAATACATCTACAGCTATGCTACTAAATTCTACTTACACCTCATTTGTGAGGACGTAAGAGGGTGGGGGCGAATCTTCCGCGCCTGATAGCGGAATCGACGTAATAACCATGCCGCCGGAATGCAAAACCTTTAATTGTTTTTAAACCTGCAGATAGGCCTTGGAATGGATTGGACTCACGGCAACGACCTCGCAAACGGAAAAAGGACTATGGCATTGGATACTGGAATGTCAGATCACTCAATTACCCTGGTGCTGTTAAGGACCTTTTACAACAGGCCAGTCAATATCAATTAAAAATACTGGCAGTCCTGGAAACGAATTGGACTGGAAACGAAATTCAAGACATGAGATCGCACACAATATTTAAAAGTGGGAAGCCTACTGGAAAACGAGAATTTGTAGTGGCCTTCATTGTGGATAGGGTGCTCAAATCGCACGTTATTGATTTTGATGCAGTCAATGAACGGTTGTGTGCGATGCGTATAAAAGCAAAATTCTTCAAAATCTGGCTGATTATTGTTCACGCCCTGACCGAAAAAAAGATGAAGAAACAAAGGAATCGTTTTACAATCACCTGGAAAGACTGGTCGGCTCATTGCCCGCAAATGACACAAAAATTATTCTGCGTGATTTCAACGCTAAGGTTGGCAATGCGCTATCTCATTGGGGAACAACTGGAGGATATAGCCTCCTCGATGAAACAAATGACAACGGCCAGCACCTGATTGACTTTGCATGTAGCAGAAATCTGGTCATGCGTTCGACTTGCTTGCCAGATCGACGCATTCATTTGGCAACAAGAACATATGCCGAAAGAGTGGAGCCAATCAATTATTTTCCCTATCCACGAGAAAGGTGACGAGCTACAGTGCGAAAATTATAGAGGCATATCACTACTTTGTACGGCGTATAAAATATTTTCTAAAATCTTAGAAAATAAAATCGGATCATACGCCAACAGTATTATTGGGGAGTATCAAGGTGGTTTTAGGGCAGGTAGATCAACAACAGACCAACTGTTCACAGTCAAGCAGGTACTTGAAACATGCTGGGAATTCAACATAGTCGTAGACGTACACCAAATTTTCGTTGACTTCAAGCAAGCATACGACAGAATTGATCGTAACGTACTGTACCAAATAATGCTTGGTTTTGGCATCCCAGCCAAATAAGTCCGTCTTACCAACATGACAATGTCATCGACAACCTCCCAAGTCCGCATCGATAACCAACTCACCGATGCCTTTGACACAAATATCGGACTAAAGCAGGGAGATGGGCTGGATCCATTGTTATTCAATTTGGCTTTAGAGTACGTCATACGGAAGCTACCTGTCGATACGCGAGGTACATTACTATATAAGTCGAGCCAAGTAGTGGCCTATGCAGATGACATCAACATTCTGTCACCGTCACTAATAACTGCAAAAAAACTCTTCCTGAAACTAGATGGCGAAGCAAAACTAGTAGCGCTACAAATCAACGAAAATAAAACAAAGCTCATGACGCTGTCGAGGCCAAATACTCCAAATACACAAAATATCACACTTGGCGAATATTGTATCGAAAATGTTAGCGGATTTGTGTATGTAGGCGCTAAAATAACAAAAACGGGCAATGAAAGAGACGAATTACGCCGAAGAATACAGCTCGCAAATAAAATATTTTATTCAGTATTGACAATCTTGAAGACCAGCTGCATACACAGGAAAACAAAGCTCCAAGTATACAAATCTGTGATAAGACCTGTGTTATGTTATGGCTGTGAAATATGGACCCTAACTCAAGCATCCGCAAATATATTGAAAGCCTTTGAGTGACGGGCCCTGAGGCGAATAATCGGAGCGAAGCTTGACGGGGACCAATGGCGAATTCGATACAACCATGAGCTGTCTGAAATTTTTGACGAACCGGAGGTCTCAAGGACTGTAAGACTGCGGAAGCTGCAATGGGCTGGACACATGAATCGTATCGGCGAACAACGGATACCCAAGAAGGTATTCGTAGGGAGAACTAAAGGCTGGCGGCCAGTGGGGAAACCGAGGAAACGCTGGTCTGACTCGGTCGACGAAGACAGTTCATCGCTGCTCGGATTTCGGAATTAGAAGACGCGGTCAATGGACCGAGACAGTTGGAGGCGCTGTTTGCAGGAAGCGAAGGCGCGAAAGGGCTGTAGTGCTAAGAAGAAGAAGGAATTACGTAAAAAAACTGGAGGTCAGGTCACAAAAAACAAAATGGCGGCCGGTTGAAGCTCAAAAGTTCAAAGGCTTCTAAAAGTCGCAATTTTGATCCGACATATATGAAACTTGGTTTCGCGATAGACATTACTCAGATCTACAGTCTTACAGTCTATTTTGGTGATCATGCATGTGCAAATCTCAAAATGGCGGATGTTTAAATATGCGTTTTTTCAGGTTTTTGTGGCCCTCTAGTGGTCACATTTTCCAGCGGATTTTGATGAAACTTGAGAAGATTATGGATCTTTGTACTATATTCTTGTATTTTGCAGAAAATTCTTAAAATTGAATCAAAAATAAAGAAGTCGAAAATCAAACCCAATATTTTTAGCTGCCATTTTTACTAAAAATTGAATTATTTTGCCCTGTCTTGAGTAAAACTACGATTTGAACAAGATTCGGAACATTGATTGATGAGGTCCTAGCACACAAAGATTTAAAATAGTCCAAAATCAAATGCATGCATTCCAAATGGCGGCCCCCAAAGGTCTGAAGGCAAGCGCAATTCGCTATTTTAGTAGGAACTGAAATAATGAATTTTTTTCATGGAAACGTTTTAAATGACTTAACTTGAAAGTATTTATAAATCGGACTTTTTTTTAAATATTGCAAAATATTTTTAACAATACCCTAAGCAATTATAAAATCGCGACTTGTCTGTCTGTCCATCCATCCGTTTGTTCGTGCGTCACAAGTTTTCTCGCAAACCACATGAGCTAGAATGAGGAAATTTTCTACGTAGGTCAAAAGTGGTGCCTCTTGAAATTTACAGTGTAAGAACATATTTTAAAGTGTTTAAGGGGGTCTCCCAATATAGGGGGGACGACCTAAATTTTTTTTAAATTTCTGTAGCCCTCTAGCAGCCAAGTTTCTCAACAGATTCCGATAAAACTTGAAATTATAAGTTATTAAGGCAAGTTAATTTAATTTAATTATACAAATCGGATGACAAATAAAAATTTCTAAAATTTAGAGCTTAATATTTTTAGCAGCCGTATTCAATAAAAATTCGAAATGACGGCCTTTTTTTTTTGTTTTTTTTTTTTAGTAGGGAGGTGAAGGCATTTATGCCCGCCGAGTCTGGCAGTGTGGGACTCCCATGGAGGATACCTTTGGACTACCCACTAAACACCTCCCCTGTCATTCTGAGAACCTAGCCTGGAACCGTTTGACACATGACTTCGTGCCAGGTCTCGTTTTGTTACGCCGTGGGGCGCCTTCAAGCTGGGGAGTCCCTTTCCTAGCGGGAGGGGAGAGGGGAAGAGGAATTGCCAGAAGAGCAATCCCCCAGCCCCAGTGCCTCCGGCTGCTGTGAGTCCCTTTTATGTTTTAGGACTGCCCGAGCATAATGTGCCACCTGGTTCCAAATGACGGCCCTTGATGGTGCAGAAAAGAATCGAAAATGTATAAATTAATGGCAATGCAAGTGCTGATTAAACTTTTATGGAAATCTTTTGAAATTAACTAATTGAGCTATTTAAGCCAAAAAGTTATCACCTTTGTGTGGTAATCACTGTGAAATGTATAAGCAGCAAATATGAGAAGGGCGAAACCTATATTTATATGTTTATAACAATTTATTACCCGTCGATTTTCAATATGTGATTCATACGTGTGCAACTCAATTTAATGAGCAAAATATTTGCGCCTCTATGAAGGGTCTCCAAATACGAACCGCGACAGATTCTTTTTATGTTAATAAATACCCATGTGATGCTACAAAAATTGCAGCAAGAAGTCCAGCAGTAGGCAAGCCAAATTCTTTTTCGAACCCTTACGCTACGTACGAGAAGTTGACCTTACCGGCTGGAGCTCCCATTGGGGATTTTTTAATACTACTTTATCAAATTTTAAATAAACTAGTAAATCAAACGCTGTCTTTTTAGTAGCAGTAACATGACTTATACATGGAATCCATCAACAGAGCGGAGCCTCCTTCATAAATCGTATTACTGCTAACTAAATTAACCGAATTTTTACTTTTCATGTATTTTTAGTTCTTGTATTTAAGCTTATTTTGAACTTTGCTAATATTTTAGTCGAGTAGCGAGTAATTTATTAACTACACCAATAATTTAGTCGAGTGGATTAGTTAGTAGTTTTTGTTCGACTTTTGGGCAGTAGCGAATATTTTAGCTATCAAAACACTCTTCATTTGGCTAAATACTAGCATAGTATAGACAAGGCTTAATATAGACCTACTGCAATGATTTTTTCAGATTTTTGAGTTCAAAGGCGACAGTTCACAAAGAAGGGGGTACGTATTTTTCACATATTTTGACTCCCCTCATATCGAGTTTTTTCATTGTTACCCATATTGGCTACTTTTGGTAACAAAAACTTTACAGATCACTTCTCCATTCTTTAACGACTATATAAATTACAACAGAATTTAAGAGATTATTATTTTAGTTAACATATAATGGTCTCTAAGTAACGGATAGATGGATGGGTGGGAGACGAACGGGCAGACAGGTCGGTATTTTATTCGGGGTTTTTAAGTAAGTGGCACCGAACCTGCTGGGCGTCTTCTTTTTCGTAGCACTACCGCCCCTCTTGTCTCTGTCCATTGACCGCGTCCTCCGATTTCGAAATCCGAGCAGCGATGAATTGTCTTCGCCAACCGAGTCAAACCAGCTTTTCCTCAGTTTCCCTACTAGTCCTCAGCCTTCAGCTCTTCGGATACCTTTTCGGGTATCCGTTGTTCATCCATATGGCCAGCCCATTGCAGAGTTATCAGGCGCAAAAGATTCACCTTCACCCTCTTACGTCCCCACAAAAGGGATGTAATTTGGACTGAGTAGCAGTGCTATAGATATATTTACAGTTATTATCCTTAGTCTGCATTTAATGTCCCATTATTTGGAAACCAGTAAGCCCAATGTGCGACCGCGAGAACATTTACTACCATTTTATCGTGGGTTTTAGGATAAGGTTTCGCGGAAGCTGTGGGTTAGGGGAAACAAATGGTTCCCTCCTTCTTTCCGAAACGGGATTGGAACCGTCTATAGCGGAGTTTCTGTCGGGTACAGGGGCAGCTAAAGCATGCATCCTCCTCTCCCATCTCTTTTGAGCTGATAAATTACGGTACGTCTAGTCAATAAATGCCTCAGAAATTAAACTTCAATTATGTTTGCTAATGATAATATAATTTATGAATTTTACATTTTTATATACTTGGATTGACCATCATCTTCTCTATCAGATAGTCCCTAGGTCGACAAACAAAGCTCCAAGTATACAAATCTGCGATAAGACCTGTGTTATGTTATGGCTGTGAAATATGGACCCTAACTCAAGCATCCGCAAATATATTGAAAGCCTTTGAGTGACGGGCCCTGAGGCGAATAATCGGAGCGAAGCTTGACGGGGACCAATGGCGAATTCGATACAACCATGAGCTGTCTGAAATTTTTGACGAACCGGAGGTCTCAAGGACTGTAAGACTGCGGAAGCTGCAATGGGCTGGACACATGAATCGTATCGGCGAACAACGGATACCCAAGAAGGTATTCGTAGGGAGAACTAAAGGCTGGCGGCCAGTGGGGAAACCGAGGAAACGCTGGTCTGACTCGGTCGACGAAGACAGTTCATCGCTGCTCGGATTTCGGAATTAGAAGACGCGGTCAATGGACCGAGACAGTTGGAGGCGCTGTTTGCAGGAAGCGAAGGCGCGAAAGGGCTGTAGTGCTAAGAAGAAGAAGGAATTACGTAAAAAAACTGGAGGTCAGGTCACAAAAAACAAAATGGCGGCCGGTTGAAGCTCAAAAGTTCAAAGGCTTCTAAAAGTCGCAATTTTGATCCGACATATATGAAACTTGGTTTCGCGATAGACATTACTCAGATCTACAGTCTTACAGTCTATTTTGGTGATCATGCATGTGCAAATCTCAAAATGGCGGATGTTTAAATATGCGTTTTTTCAGGTTTTTGTGGCCCTCTAGTGGTCACATTTTCCAGCGGATTTTGATGAAACTTGAGAAGATTATGGATCTTTGTACTATATTCTTGTATTTTGCAGAAAATTCTTAAAATTGAATCAAAAATAAAGAAGTCGAAAATCAAACCCAATATTTTTAGCTGCCATTTTTACTAAAAATTGAATTATTTTGCCCTGTCTTGAGTAAAACTACGATTTGAACAAGATTCGGAACATTGATTGATGAGGTCCTAGCACACAAAGATTTAAAATAGTCCAAAATCAAATGCATGCATTCCAAATGGCGGCCCCCAAGGGTCTGAAGGCAAGCGCAATTCGCTATTTTAGTAGGAACTGAAATAATGAATTTTTTTCATGGAAACGTTTTAAATGACTTAACTTGAAAGTATTTATAAATCGGACTTTTTTTTAAATATTGCAAAATGTTTTTAACAATACCCTAAGCAATTATAAAATCGCGACTTGTCTGTCTGTCCATCCATCCGTTTGTTCGTGCGTCACAAGTTTTCTCGCAAACCACATGAGCTAGAATGAGGAAATTTTCTACGTAGGTCAAAAGTGGTGCCTCTTGAAATTTACAGTGTAAGAACATATTTTAAAGTGTTTAAGGGGGTCTCCCAATATAGGGGGGACGACCTAAATTTTTTAAAAATTTCTGTAGCCCTCCAGCAGCCAAGTTTCTCAACAGATTCCGATAAAACTTGAAATTATAAGTTATTAAGGCAAGTTAATTTAATTTAATTATACAAATCGGATGACAAATAAAAAATTCTAAAATTTAGAGCTTAATATTTTTAGCAGCCGTATTCAATAAAAATTCGAAATGACGGCCTTTTTTTTTTGTTTTTTTTTTTAGTAGGGAGGTGAAGGCATTTATGCCCGCCGAGTCTGGCAGTGTGGGACTCCCATGGAGGATACCTTTGGACTACCCACTAAACACCTCCCCTGTCATTCTGAGAACCTAGCCTGGAACCGTTTGACACATGACTTCGTGCCAGGTCTCGTTATGTTACGCCGTGGGGCGCCTTCAAGCTGGGGAGTCCCTTTCCTAGCGGGAGGGGAGAGGGGAAGAGGAATTGCCAGAAGAGCAATCCCCCAGCCCCAGTGCCTCCGGCTGCTGTGAGTCCCTTTTATGTTTTAGGACTGCCCGAGCATAATGTGCCACCTGGTTCCAAATGACGGCCCTTGATGGTGCAGAAAAGAATCGAAAATGTATAAATTAATGGCAATGCAAGTGCTGATTAAACTTTTATGGAAATCTTTTGAAATTAACTAATTGAGCTATTTAAGCCAAAAAGTTATCACCTTTGTGTGGTAATCACTGTGAAATGTATAAGCAGCAAATATGAGAAGGGCGAAACCTATATTTATATGTTTATAACAATTTATTACCCGTCGATTTTCAATATGTGATTCATACGTGTGCAACTCAATTTAATGAGCAAAATATTTGCGCCTCTATGAAGGGTCTCCAAATACGAACCGCGACAGATTCTTTTTATGTTAATAAATACCCATGTGATGCTACAAAAATTGCAGCAAGAAGTCCAGTAGTAGGCAAGCCAAATTCTTTTTCGAACCCTTACGCTACGTACGAGAAGTTGACCTTACCGGCTGGAGCTCCCATTGGGGATTTTTTAATACTACTTTATCAAATTTTAAATAAACTAGTAAATCAAACGCTGTCTTTTTAGTAGCAGTAACATGACTTATACATGGAATCCATCAACAGAGCGGAGCCTCCTTCATAAATCGTATTACTGCTAACTAAATTAACCGAATTTTTACTTTTCATGTATTTTTAGTTCTTGTATTTAAGCTTATTTTGAACTTTGCTAATATTTTAGTCGAGTAGCGAGTAATTTATTAACTACACCAATAATTTAGTCGAGTGGATTAGTTAGTAGTTTTTGTTCGACTTTTGGGCAGTAGCGAATATTTTAGCTATCAAAACACTCTTCATTTGGCTAAATACTAGCATAGTATAGACAAGGCTTAATATAGACCTACTGCAATGATTTTTTCAGATTTTTGAGCCCAAAGGCGACAGTTCACAAAGAAGGGGGTACATATTTTTCACATATTTTGACTCCCTTCATATCGAGTCTTTTCATTGTTTCCCATATTGGCTACTTTTGGCAACAAAAACTTTAAAGATCACTTCTCCACTCTTTAATGGCTTTATAAATTATAACAGAATTTAAGAGATTATTTTTTTAGCTAACATATAATGGTCTCTAAGTAACGGATAGATGGATGGGTGGAAAACGAACGGACAGACAGGTCGGTATTTGATTCGGGGTTTTTAAGTAAGTGGCACCGAACCTGCTGGGCGTCTTCTTCTTCGTAGCACTACAGCCCCTCTTGGGTTTTCGTTTCCTACAAATAGCGCCTCCAACTGTCTCGGTCCATTGACCGTGTCCTCCAATTTCGAAATCCGAGCAGCGATGAATTGCCTTCGTCAACCGAGTCAAACCAGCGTTTCCTCAGTTTCCCCACTAGTCTTCGGCCTTCAGCTCTTCGGAAACCTTTTCGGGTATCCGTTGTTCATCCATATGGCCAGCCCATTGCAGAGTAATCAGGCGCAAAAGATTCACCTTCACCCTCTTACGTCCCCAAAAAGGGGGTGTAGTTAGACTTAGTAGCAGTGCTATAGATATATTTACAGTTATTAGGTCTAGTCTGCATTTAATGTCCCATTATTTGGAAACCAGTAAACCCAATGTGCGACCACGAGAACATTTACTACCATTTTATCGTGGGTTTCAGGATAAGGTTTCACGGAAGCTGTGGGTTAGGGGAACAAATGGTTCCCTCCTCCTTTCCGAAATGGGATTGGAACCGTCTATGGCGGAGTTTCTGTCGGGTACAGGGGCAGCTAAAGTATGCATCCTCCTCTCCTATCCCTTTTGAGCTGATAAATTATGGTACGTCTAGTCAAAAGATGCCTCAGAAATCAAACTTCAATTAAGTTTGTTAATAATAATATAATTTATGAATTTTACATTTTTTAATACTTGGATTGACCGTCATCTTCCCCATCAGATAGTCCCTAGGTCGATTGGAAGCACATATAATTGCCTATGTAGGTACATATTGTTATTGTTATGCCTCAAATTAATTTAAATTGCTCATTCGTTCCGAGTCTGCAGACTATAAAACCTTTACGGATGGGTACATTATTTAATGAGATATCCTCTAATATACTGGTAAATGGGGAGACCTGCTTTGAATCCTCAAACATTTCTCTTTCTACAAAACATTCAATAACGTCTTCCTTTTTCATAAAAATTGATGACTGTAGCTTCTATGATTCTTGAGAAAAACTACTGTGGCTAACAAACAGATAGACCAACCGGCGTATATAGGTTACGATTTCCATGGAGATTGTAATACTTGAAAAGGAATATCGTGAACAAATGTTTCATTCAAACTATAGCTGTTGCTCTTTCACTTTATAATTTCGAATACAATGTTTAAAATTGTTGAATGGCGTATTGTCAATAATTAACATCAACAAACCATAATTTATATTTAAATAAAATTAATTGCAAAATAATTAACAAAAAGGCTTGACTATCTTGTTTAAGTTAATTTATGTCATGGTTTCTTGCAACTATGAACCAATATAGTCGTCTAGCCTTTCTGAACCATAAAACTACCTCAAAAAGACATCAATGACTTTGTATTTTACAAGTTGTCAACAGAATCTATGGCTAGCAAAAGAATTAATTCCTTTAAAAGGAGCAACTCAAAAACCACAAAAGCCTAAATCCTAAGATACAGTCAATACAGAACAATATGTGCGTAAATTGAATTAATATCTATTTAATAAATATTAAATCTCCTGTAGAAAAGTTCTTCTATAAAGGATGATAATAATCGTATTGAATCTGGACTTTCGACCATTTTGCCACTATGTTCATGTTATTATCTGCCTTATTCCCTATCGATGATTCAATTTAGAAAAAATACCATGAGCCGACATTTTACGGCAACATACTGTACTCGTGCATTCAATTGGTAACAGAAACTACATGTGACTAGCAAAAGCCATTAATTACGAAGTTCTATTCTATGGTTTTCAATTCAAGGAGACGTATTCAAGTTTCATTCAATTCCGACCATGGCCCAATTCGTACAAAAAGTTGTTTTTGTGATAATCCTAATTGAAATTTTATTTAGTTGTTGAGTTCAAAATCAATCGAAAATATAAAGCAGCTGAATAATTGGCAAAGTTTTTGCTGATTGGTTTTTAGAGAACATAATTAAAGATGTAGAATGCGTTTTTGTAAAAATCATTGAAGTTAATGCGAGCAAAACTGTTCAAACATCAAAGTCAAAGCCATACCAGTTGCCGCGAGGTTTATGAACATAAATCATGCCCTTGAGTCAAGGAAACTACTTTTCATTTTACTCAATGTATTCTACTTCGTATTATAAAATTGAAAATCGCGTTGTCAATTACATACATGACGAGAGTTAATTAATTTAAGACCTAAGCAAATTAAATGTAACATGCCATAAAAGTAAATTTTTTGCTTGTGAATTCATTATTTTAAACAAAGCTTCAGAACGTGCTTCATATTTGTAATCAAAAAAACAAAAACAACAAATGTGCCTTAACCTTTATAACTCAATAACATTTTATTCTATAAAAAGTAGCTTTTAGGATATAATTTCGAAAATAAAAAAAATACGTAAATTTTGGTTTTAAAAGAAAAGTGTACTTGGTACTTCAGAAACTCGCACGGGTATATTGCAACAATATCTTCTACAAAGTGTGCAATGCTTGAAACAATTATTTTGTTTATTGTTGCATAATGCATCTCCACACTTTTCAAAAATTGTCTTCGATTTTCCAGTGCATTTCGGGAGCTTGCATCAGCACATTTTGTCGACCCATACTGGCCAATGACCAACTTGGTCTTGGCGCACAGAACCCAGAGGCACAAATAAAGCTGGAACTTTGCGTTTCTTGGCCTATATGTCCGATTTAATGCCTCAGCGTTGCTTTTATCCACATCTTATAGAGCACTTTACCAACCTCTTCACGAAAGTCAGCCGATGGCAACAGTGGTTCATCCATTTTCTTGATCTTATTAACTCGTTTGTATAGTAATCAATCATTGGACATAGCAGGATCCAAGAAATGGTAAAACATAAAACCTGCCGTCTCTTGCCTTGTAGTTTTATTTTATATCCACCCATTATACTGTCAATAAGATCGACACCGCCCATATGACGGTTATATCCTTCCACCACGTTTGGTCTATCAATAGTCACATACGCCTTGAAGTTCTTGTCATATCTAGATACTTGTGATTCGAGTAGCTCTTCCACAATGCTGGACAAAAATATAAATATATCAATTCTTTCAACACCGGCAAAATACTCGACTGAATAGCCACGTTCTTTTTAGGCGATTTCGTTTTCTGTGAGCATTAAAGTCAGGTATACGGTTATGTCGAATGATTCCCGAGCTCAATATTCCTTGTTTAGCGAGATATTGCAAAAGTTGCAGGGACGTGAAGTAATTGTCAAAATATAGGCGGTAGTTTTGATTGCTTGGTATTTCACAAGTTAGCCTTATGACAACGTTTGATGCAGCACCTAGACTCAGCTCATTAGATGCAATTGCGTTCTCACTTCCTGTTTCTGGCTAAAACTTGTATGCAAATCCGATGACACCGCTCAGAACATAGATTTTGTAGCCCCACTTATGGGGCTTCTTCAGATTGTATCTCTGCTTGCTTTCGTGGAACTAATCTGCTCATTCACGCTGACATACTTCTCGAATGAAACCTTGAGGCAAATTTTATTTAGCTTTGTCACAATTGATCTGGTTTAGAGCAGACGGTCGCGATCTGCATGATCGAGAGGAGCCATTTTGGAGTTGTCATTAAAATGAATGAATCGTCTGATTTTTTCAAATTGATTCACTAGCATTGTTTTTTTAACTAGATGTCTTCCCAAACTGCCACTCCAATGTTTTGAAACTCTAGAACTGGCAGCCCAAGACGTCCTAAACTCAACTTTGAGCACCATCACGACTGCTTGCAATGCTTCTATGCCCCATCAAAAACCCAGGCATGGCAAGTCCCTAGTCTATTTGTAAAAAGCAAAGGGAGTGTTGCAAGCTTTGGAGCGAAGTTCAGCAGGCGCGGAACTGTGACAAGGCATGTAAGCGGGTCACAGCATATAAGTCACCCAGGAAATGCCTTCGCAAATTAATCAACAACAGCCAGGCTCGCTGCTAGCAAGATCCAGTAGACAATGTGAACAAGAATTCGTGGGGTTTTGGCCGGAAGCTAGTTATGTTGAAGCTTGGTGGCCTACAGAAACCTTGCGTACACAATGAGGAGAAGATGGACAAGATAGAGTGGGCACCCTTACCCACTCATCCTGCTCATGTTGACACTGTTCAGGGTGAAACAGCAGTCAAGTGTCCACTCTTCACGCAACCGGAACTAAAAGAGGCAGTCCTTTCAATGAAACCGAGGAAGGCTCCAGGTCCAGATGGTCTTCCAACTGAGGTGTTGTCACTTGCCTATCACCATTGCCCTGATTGGCTGCTCAGCACATTCAACGCTTACGTACGTGACGGGGTCTTCCCGGTACGATGGAAGATGGTGAGGCTCGTGATGATTGGCAAGGGGAAGGGAAATCCCGGATCACCGTCTGCATACTAAACACTGCTAGATACGCTAGAAAACCCTTTTCAACTTCTAGAAGATCTAATGCGGCTTTTGAGGGACTACCTGAAGAACCGAAGCCTGCTTTATGAGACGACGCAGGGCCAAAGAACAATGAAATTAACATCAGGCGTTGCGCAGGGACGATGGGATAATGAGACCTAAGATGCCAGATGAGTCACGCTAGATCGGCTATGCGGATGATGTTGCGATTCTGGTCACTGGACGCGCCGTTGAGCAAGCGCAACCTAGGCTAGGTACGTTAATGCGTCAAATGAGAGCCTAGATGACTGCTCGCGGGCTCAGTTTAGCACTGAAGAAAACTGAAGTGGTCACCTTGACAAAAAAAAAGAATCCCTACAGGAAGGATGATCAGTATTGGAGACATACTAGTCGAATCTAAGCTAGTGGTGAAGTACCTGGGGCTACTGATCGACTCAAAGATAAGTTTTTCTGAGCAAATCAGGGCGACGGCTGACAAGGCTGCTTCGGGAGCATCGGCTCTGAGTCGACTCACAGCCAATGTAGGAGGACCCAGCCCATCAAGAAGGGTTAGTGCTACTGTATGGACCAGAAAGTGGGGTGGTATTCTCGGGAAGGAGGTATACCTAAAACGCTTGGCCCAGGTACAGAAAAGAAGAGCACTGAAGACTACATCTTCGTTTCCGACAGTCTCTGGTTCGGCGGTGGGAGTTACTACAAGCTTGATACCTGTCACCCTCCTTCGCCCTCTCACTCATCGATTGGCGGCAGTCTTGGGTGAATTGCACGAAGAGAGGGTGGACTGCACGCCTCGTCCCGGGTATAAGACCATGGCTAAATCAAAGGCATGATGAGACAAACTTCTATCCGACCCAGCTTTTGAGCGGACATGGGTGATTTCAGTCTTACCTGCACAGAAGTGATAAGTCACGGTCCCCCAATTGTCGGTTTTACCGGGATAAAATGGCAATATCATCCACACACAAAATGGAGCAGGCTGTGAAGTGACCTCTACAGAGAGACGGGAGAGCTCACCTCGTAGAATATAGTCGAGGTGATGCTCGAATCAGTTGACAAATAGAACCAGGTGGCACATTATGGTCAGGCAGTCCTAATAGATAAAAGGAGCTCACAGCAGCTTGGGGCGTTGGGACTGGGGGATCGCTTGTCTGACAATTCCTCTTCCCCTCTCCCCTCCCGCTAGAGAAGGGCTCCTCCAGCTTGAAGGTGCCTCACGGCGAAAACAAAACGAGACCTGGCCCGAAGTAATGTGTCAAACGGTTCCAGGCTGGGATCGTGGGTTGACAGGGGGGGGGGGGGGTGTTTAGTGGGAAGTCTAATCACCTTCTTATAAGCATGGGATACCCCCACACTCCATGCGTAAATGACATTTACCTACCAATCACAAAAAGAATTGTTTTGTAACTCTTGACAGATGTACTAACGACATAATAAAAACCAGCCCAGTAAATTGATGCATATTGATTTCTGTAACCCGGAATGTCATATTAATATTTTTTGCACGATATATCGGTTTTTTTGCTTGCGATTTTTCCAAAAAGTTCCTCTGGAAAATATTTTGAAGAAGAACTGTACTGGGCTATCAACTTCCAGAAACTCTACTGGCAACGAAAAACACTCAGTTTTTATTGTTTATTATTTTCGATTTTAGAAGCTTTGTTATTCACTGCACTTTACAAAACTAGGACAAGTTCAATTGCAATTCGTTTCTGCCAAAAATCCGCTATATACTGAGTATAATCTGCATTTAAAACTTGAAGTGCATTTTTTTCCAGAGCGGGAGCTGTGCTTTATAACCAAAATAGTCTTTTCAATTATATTTTATACGCAAAAATTTGGAATGTTCCAGTACTGTCCCATAATGACAGAAAGGGTTGAATACATTTCAATTTTAAATCCAAGGAACTTCTAGTTTTATGATAGTAATCTCTATTCATTCTCTAAGCCATGGCAAAGCTTCAATTCGATTCTTTGCTTTCGGAGTTAGTTGTCTTTTATTATCGTTGTCCTACGATCTCGCTCACCAATTTAAAATTTCAGAGCTGTCAACATTTACTGAATGTTTCCATCATGTCTTCGATTTCTCTACTACATGCCTCCCTTTCACTCCATCCAGTAGAATTCACCTGGGTAGGCAGTACGTTTGACGTATGCGGATAAACGTACAGTTAGTAAATAAAATCGGATCATACGCCAACAGTATTATTGGAGAGTATCAAGGTGTTTTGGAGCAGATAGATTGACAATAGATTAATTATTCACAGTCAAGCAGGTACTTGAAAAGTGCTGGGAGCTCAACAGAGACGTACACCAAATTTTCGTTGACTTCAAGCAAGCATTCGACAGTATTGATCGCAACGTACTGCACCAAATAATGCTTTGCTTTGGCATCCCAGCCGAAATGGTCTATCTTGCCAAAATGACAATGACGTTAATGACCTTCCAAATCCGCATCAATAACCAACTAACCGATGCGTTTGATACAAATCTCGGACTAAAGCAGGGAGGTGGGCTGGCCCCATTGCTATTCAATTTAGCTCTGGAGTACGTCATGCGCAAGCTACCTGACGATACACGAGGTACTATACCTTGCTATACAAGTCGAGCCAAGTAGTAGCGTATGCGGACGACATCAATATTTTGTCACGTTCATTAACAACTGCCAAAGAACTTTTCCTGAGACTCGACAGCGAACCAAAACTATTAGGACTACAAATCAATGAAAATAAAACAGGGCTCATGACGCAGTCAAGGAAAAATACCACAAACCCACAAAATATTACACTTAGTGAATACAGTATCGAAAATATTAGTGTATTTGTAAATTAAGGCGCCAAATAACGAAAACGGGTAATGAAGGAGGCGAAATACCGCGAAAAATACAGCTCGCAAATAACATATTTTATTCCGTTTCGACAATCTTGAGGACCAGCTGCATACACAGGAAAACAAAACTCCAAGCATACAAAGTGGTGATAAGACCTGTGTTATGTTATGGGTGTGAAACATGGACCCTAACCCAAGCATCCGCAAATATATTGAACGCCTTTGAGCGACGGGTCCTGAGGCAATTAATCGGAGCGGAGCTAGACGGGGGACCAATGGTAAATTCGATACAACCATGAGTTGTATGAAATTTTTGACGAACCGGATGAATTTTCTGTAATATCCCATAACCCCTAAAAATTCTTGCAATTGCTTTTCGGTTTTTGGTATTGTTACTTTTGATATTTTTTAAATAACCTGGATTGGGTTTTAGACCTTCGTGCGTTACCGCGTGTCCTATGAAATTCTTCATTTTACTAAAGAATTTACTTTTTTCCAGCTCCACCTTCAGACCATGTTTCCTTACTTTTCTAAGGACTCTTTTAGTATTACCAATAGTTTCCTTTAATGAAGCTTCAAAGATCACGATATCGTCCAAGTATACGAGACACTTTTGGCCAATTTCATCCTCGAGTATTTTGCTGATCATCCAATGAAAAGTTTTCGGGGCTTTCATTAGCTCAAAAGGCATCCGTTCAAACTGATATAGACCCCACGGAGTTGAAAACGTTGCTTTTTCTCTACCTTGTTCACAACCCTTTGCCAAACCTAACGTTGTGAAGTATACCGCGTTTCCCAGTTGGTTGAATGTATACTCTATGTTTGGTAAAGGGAATTTATCTGGTTTTTAGGGCTTTGTAAAGTAATTTTACAAAACCCTACTAGTTTTGCGAACAGTCTGTCCGTCTGTCCGTCTGTCCGTCCGTCCGTGTGTCACAGCACTTTTTCTCGCAAACTACATCAGCTAGAAACATCAAATTTTGTGTGCAGGTGTAAAGTGGTGCTCTCTTCAAAGTTCACTTACAAAAAAATTTTATAAGGTATTTAAGGGGGGTTCTCCCCATGTAGGGGAGTGACCCCCGAAAAAAAAATTCATCAAAGGTAGCCGATATGGGTGTCAAATGAAAGGTCTTGATAAGAACTTTTCAAAACAGGTCTTAGTTTGGCAAACTTTGCTTCGAGGGCGCACAGGGAGGGGAAATTCACGAAAAATGTGTGTTTCCCCCCCCCCCCTCGCGATTGGACACCTGTGATCCGAAAAATCTGAAAAAAAAATTATGGTGGTAGGTGTTTATGAGTACAACAACAACAAATGCCTTAGAAGTCGAAATTCACTCAACTTTGTTAATCATAGTATGATATTCGAATTTAACATTTTTCCCAATAAAATCGGATTGGTGCCCTTAAATTGAACGAAATTCGACATTTACGTAGTCCTGTAAGATTGATGAAAATCGAATGATATAGACGGAAGTTATACCCGTTGTAATTTCTCCAATTACAACAACAACAACACATGATTTTGGTATTTTATGGACTTTCCATCGAATCAGTCACTGCAGTTTTGACTTGATCTTCTTGAAATTATCCAATAAGGTCGATAGCATCAATTTATTTGAGAATTCATGGTTTGAGTGATTTTTGTCGGTTTGCAACAAAATGGCGACCGTTGAAAGTAGAAAAACAATGGATTTTCCTTTGAACGTGCACATCTTTTTGACCTATTTCTTGACGTTATTTATTGCTGGTGACTGCATTTTTGAGAAGTTGGGTACAAAACCCTTCTGACAAGAGCGTAGGTCTGTTTACCCAACTTGTTTTATTTCATTTAAGTGCTTACAGTTGATTACAAGTCCTTTTTATCCTCTACCATCGATTCCTGGTTTATTTTCAACTAAACAGCATGGTGCTGTATATGGCGACTTTGATTTTTCAATTATATCATTAACATATAATTCCTGCATATGCTCTTTAAGCGTATTTACCTTAGCCTTTGGTACACAATATGGTGCTTCATAAACTGGCTTAAAGTCCATTAGTTCTATTATATGTTTAGTATCAGTTGTTGCAGCAATTTTTCATTGTGAAATACATCTTGAAATTGCTTTAAACTTTTTTTACTTCATTTTTCTCTTCATTATTCAGGTCTTTCATTGAGTGGTCATTTATAATTTTTTGTTCCTCCGTTTGCTCCGTTCCAATTTCAATGTTATTCATTTGGTATTTATAGAATTTGGTATGATAATTCCTTTCATGTATCCAAGATTGTGTTTTTCAAAAGTGTCCATTCCTAGCATTGTATCATAATTAATGTATTTTTTTTGTGGTAGGGAGGTGAATGCTATTTATGCACAGAGTGTGGGACTCCCATCGTGACTGGACTACCCATTAAACACCTTGAGCGAGCGCTGTCTCTCTTCGCAGACAACCGTCTCCCTCGCATCCTCGTTTCGGCGCAGGTAAATAATGCGGCGCTCTCTAGCAAGGAGGGCGGCAGGTATCACGCCTGCAATAACTCTCACCACCAAGTCAGGGACTGTTGGATACGAAGATGCAATTCTCAGTGCTCCTCTTCTCTGTACCTGTGCAAGACGTTTTCGGTATACCTCCTTGCTGAGAGCGTCGCCCCGTACCTCTGCTTCGTACAGTAGCACTGACCCCACAGCAAACTGAAGTGGTCATGTTGACAAAAAAGAGAGTCCCTAGAGTAAGGATGATCAGTATTGGCAACTTACGAATCGAATTAAAGCTAGCGGTGAAGTACCTGGGGCTACTGATCGACTCGAAGATGAGTTTCTCTGAGCAAATCAGGGCAACGGCTGAGAAGGCTTCTTCGGGAATATCGGCTCTGAGTCGACTTATGGCCAACGTAAGGGGACCCAGCCCATCAAGAAGACTGCTGATTATTAGTCATTCGTTATTGACGTCGACGATTTTTGGTACGTTTTGCCTTCCCCTGGACCCCTTAATTCATAAAATGATTTTTTATTTCAGGTTTTAAAAGTTCTAGTCAAGACCTTTCATTTAATGTCCCACTCGACTATCTTTGATTAAAACTAATATTTTTAACGGCTTATTTGTTATTAGGGGAGACCCCCCTTAAAATTTTTTTAAGTTTTTGGCAAGGTCATAACGTCTGACCTTTTCACAAAGTTTGAGCATTCTAGCTTATATAGTTTCTGAGGAAATCAGCTATGACGCACGGACAGACGGACGGACAGACGGATAGACAGGCCGTGAAACCAGTAGGTCTTTGTTTAAAAAAAATTTCACAAAGACCTTAAAAATGATGAAGCAAACCCAAGAGGCACAACAAAAAACATAATAAGAAAAGAAATTGACGAGGCATCAAATATACATTAATGCGTGCGGGCGTGTATGTTTAGCGATGGTGTGTTTGGTATGCAATTACAATTGGAGATGATTCAAGGGTATAAAAAGTTCATATTGGTCTCAAGTCTCTTTAGTTTATTTTTGCTTTCCTTTACAAGTATGAAAGGACAAGAAAAGAAAATATTGTATATTATTATTTTAAGATGATGAGCTTTTTTTCTGTTCAGATCAGCATTGTCTGTTTTCTACTTCGCATAGTGTTTTCTCATAGTTGGATATTATATTATCTCATATTACCTTAATCTTGAAATACACGAAAACTAAGTAGAAGATGAAATGTGACGCATGACTTTCATCGTGTAGAGTTCAACAATAATTAGGGACTAATGTGTTTCTATTTCTCTATTTCCTATCACTCAATTTATTATTTTATATCTCTTTGTATTATCGCGTTTAATACGAAGTTTTCCAAATCCAATAGCTATTGCGCTTATATCTTGTGGGTAAAAAAACAAAAAAATGGTTGCAAACATTTAACTTTATGCCCTAAAATATAAATTAATTAGTCATTAATATTAATGATATGATCAAGATAAAATATTGTTACATGTACAAATAATTACATGTACAAATAATTCTGCGAGCTACTGTCGCAATTGTTTTCATCATCATTACTCGAACCCATGAGAATCCAACAAGCATGATCAACATCTGCAAGTGACGTCACTCGAACCTACCAGGTACCTTCGGTAGAACATTCGCCAATGTGCGAGAAATGGGTGAATAGGTAGAGACCCTATATAAAGGCGAGCCGAATGAATGGGGAGATCATCATTCATTCGACCGCGAGAAGAACTGCGATTGTGTGTGGGAAGCGATATTCTTCGAGTAGTAGAAAAGTGTGTTTCGTAATAGTGAAGTAATTTAGAAGACAATTGCGATAAAAAATTTATGGACAAGTGTTAGATTTTAATTTTAATAGTGAAAACTAAAATTAGTGTAAGTGTTAACTGATTATTGTGCATTTTATTTAATTGAATAAACTCCTTTAACTTAAATTAAAAGACATTGCGTTTTCACTTTCCCGGAACGTTAAAATTATAGGCCGCGAACCAATAACACGCGACAATGGTGTCAAGAAGTGCGAAAGAAAAATTTTGAAAGTGAAAATTTGAACATTTTTATAGTGCACAATAGTAAAATTTAAAGAAACATTAAAAATGCCACGAAACTTGCATCTAAGAATCAATGAATTGACCATGTCGGAGCTCAAGGAAGAGTTAGAACAGCGAAATCTGGCTACGCAAGGTACAAAGGCCACACTGATTGCACGCTTGCGCGACGTGATCGAGTCGGAAGGCGTGAATCTGGATTCGAGTGAGTTCTCAGATGCGGAAAAAGGCGCAGAAGGTGGAGAAGTAGAAACACCAAAATCGAAGGAGCCAGAAAATGCGCTAATGCAAATGTTAATGCTGATGTCATCGAGTCTGACTGCGAAGCTAAATGAACAACCAACGAAGCTAAACGAACAATCAGCGAAGCTGGACCAACAAGCAATCGAAATCAAAGCAGACATCAAGGCAGACATCACACAGAAGCTGGAGAAACAGTCAACCGAAATAAAAGCGGAGCTCGGTAGTCTCAACAAGCAAATTAAAGGCGTCGAGGAAAAGGTTGACCAGGTCGAGGAAAAGGTTTACCAGGTCGATGAAAAGGTCAGCCAGGTCGAGGAGAGAATCAACAATGAGATGGAAAACATGAAAAAGGAATTGGAAGCAGCAAAGGCAGTAGTAGCCGACCCACCAGCCCCAATTATAACCGCAGCGCAAAGCTCATCTAGAAATGTACAAGCACCAATATTCGATGGGCAAACGGTCTGGAGTATTTACAAAATCCAGTTTGAAGCCGCCGCTAGGATAAATCACTGGAATGAGCAGGAACGAGCAAGTGCGTTAATTCTGGCTCTAAGAGGCCCAGCTGCCGAGCTTTTGCAGACTATCCCCGTTGAGCTGCATTCAAACCCGGCTGCTATAATGAATGCGCTGGACATGCGTTATGGAGACGATCATCTGAAGCAGATTTACCGGGCGCAGCTACGGCATCGGATGCAGAAGTCTGGCGAAACCTTGCAGCAGCTAGCACAAGACATTGAGCGACTGGCACTTTTGGCTTACCCAGCGTACGACCCAGAACATCGAGATGACGTAGCAGCAGAAGCATTCATCAGCGCCTTAAAGGACAAGGAATTGCAACAAGCCGTGCGTTTAGCTCAAAAGCAAACGGTTAAGGACGCATTGGCTTACAGTCTGAACTTTGAGGCAGCGAAAAATGTGACTCGTACCACTGTCCGGGTTCGCGAGGTAGTGACAGATAAATCCAGGTGTGAGCGCGTGGGAATTGAGCGAGAGCTGCAGGTGAATGGTGCGCCTAGATGCTGGAATTGCGGGGAAAAAGGGCACCTGCAAAGAGACTGCAAGAAGGGAAGAAGACCGAGCTATTGTCCAGGGTGGTGGAGATCCAGACCGTGTCAGGAGCCTAGAATGGAGGCCCATCAAACTGCAAGGGCCAACTTCGTGGGGCGAACGTTGGCCACGAGTATCGACATCCCCAGCACCTTGCCAAGGCAACATCGTGGAGAAGCAGACAGATGCCTTCCTGGTCAAGTTGATGAAGAACAATGCACCCTAACAAACGACACTGGTGCAACCCGATCGACGATCCGACCAGACCTAGTGAGGCCCCAACTGCTCCACAAGGGCAGAGTTCATGGAATCGCTGACGCCCTATCTCGTCATCCATGTCCAGCTAACTGCAAACATTGCCAACGGATTGAGGAAAAGGAGCCGCCCGTTGATCTGCGAGTGATAACGGCAGAATTCGATGAAGGTTGGTCATCGGAGGAGATTCGAAATGCCCAGTTAGCCGATGAAGACATCGGACCATTGCTCGTATGGAAGGAGACGACTGGGCGACCGGAGTGGAAGGACGTTTCGATGCATGGCGCAACCCTGAAAAGCTATTGGGCACAATGGAACTCCCTACAGGTGGAGGGTGGCGTACTCAAGCGAAAATGGGAAACGGCGGATGGCAGCTCCTATAGGATGCAAACTATACTACCCAAAGGCCGAATCCACGATGTGGTTAAGGAAATGCATGAAGGATCCTCGGGAGGCCATCTTGGTGTTAAGAAAACCTTAGCGAAATTGCGGGAAAGATTCTACTGGCTCCACGCTCGAGAAGACGTAGAGGACTGGTGCCGCAGATGCACAATTTGCGCTTCCGTCAAAGGCCCAAAGCGACGACTGAGAGGACAAATGCAAACCTATAACGTAGGCGTGCCATTCGAAAGGATTGCTGTTGACATCGCTGGACCCTTCCCTGAATCTGAATGGGGAAATCGATACACGCTGGTTGTAGCTGATTATTTCAGCAAGTGGCCCGAGGTCTACCCCATTCCCAACCAGGAAGCAACTACTGTAGCCGAACAGCTAGTGTTAAATTGGGTCAGCAGGTACGGCGTGCCTTGTGAACTACATTCGGATCAAGGCCGAAACTTTGAGTCACTAGTTTTTAGCGAAATGTGCGAGCAGCTGGGAATACGGAAAACGAGGACAACACCGCTGCATCCCCAATCCGATGGAATGGTCGAACGTTTCAACGGCACGCTCAATAAACACTTGGCCAAAATGGTTGACGAGAACCAAAGGGACTGGGACCGACATATCCCACTATTTTTAATGGCGTATAGAGCCGCTGAACATGCATCGACGGGCCAAGCCCCAGCCAAAGTCATTTTTGGAAAGACTATTCGTTTGCCAGCCGATATAAAGTTCGGAACACCCCCTGAGAAACCCCAAACGGTCTCGGAGTACGCAAGTGATCTAAGACAACGGTTGAACCAGATACATCGGACAGTGCGAAAACACCTCGAATCGGCTACTGACCGCATGAAGACCAGGTATGATCTAAAGGCTAATTCTACTGGCTTCCAGCAAGATGACTTGGTGTGGCTTTATAACCCGCAACGGCGAAAGGGTAGGTCTCCAAAGTTGCAACATAATTGGGAGGGACCATACCGAGTTACAAAGCGAATCAACGACGTCGTATACCGAATACAGGAACATCGTAAGCCGAGAGCCAAAATGAAAATCGTGCATCTGGACCGTCTTGCCCCATATTACACCCAGGGAGAATTGACTACAAATAGCGACACATCTTTTCGGGGCGAAAAGAACTGAGGTGGGGGCAGTGTTACATGTACAAATAATTACATGTACAAATAATTCTGCGAGCTACTGTCGCAATTGTTTTCATCATCATTACTCGAACCCACGAGAATCCAACAAGCATGATCAACATCTGCAAGTGACGTCACTCGAACCTACCAGGTACCTTCGGTAGAACATTCGCCAATGTGCGAGAAATGGGTGAATAGGTAGAGACCCTATATAAAGGCGAGCTGAATGAATGGGGAGATCATCATTCATTCGACCGCGAGAAGAACTGCGATTGTGTGTGGGAAGCAATATTCTTCGAGTAGTAGAAAAGTGTGTTTCGTAATAGTGAAGTAATTTAGAAGACAATTGCGATAAAAAATTTATGGACAAGTGTTAGATTTTAATTTTAATAGGGAAAACTAAAATTAGTGAAAGTGTTAACTGATTATTGTGCATTTTATTTAATTGAATAAACTCTTTTAACTTAAATTAAAAGACATTGCGTTTTCACTTTCCCGGAACGTTAAAATTATAGGCCGCGAACCAATAACACGCGACAATATCTTATCTATTTTAGTTTCTTGTATTTTAAAACTACAATCGGTTTGATTGAAATGAAAAACACGTATTGGTATTTAGTTTTTGCTAACCGACTTCCAAAAGAAAGAAGGTTATCAATTCATCGCGTAACTTTTAAACGGAGATGGAGGGAAGAGTCCTGTTTTTGGCAAATGATACGTCTTTCCTCCAGTCAGGTCCCGTTTAAAGGATAAGAAATTCAAGTAACGGTAAAGGGCTCTTACCGTTAAAACCGAAAAAATTCCGACTTTCACCGCGATTTTTCAGCATAACTGATCGACGCGTGTAAGGATTTTGATTGTAGAGGTTTCAAATGAAGGACAACATATTGATCTGGAATGTGTCGGAACAGAATTGGAATCCTTCCAGGAGCTCTGTAGATATTAACAGTTAAATATGATACATTTATGTCGAGAAATTGAAATTCACCGCTTATATAAAATTTATTTCATCCTTTTTAGGGCATTTCAAAGTCGTTTTTGTTTTTTTCTAAAAGTTTTTATTTCAAACCATTCATTTTGTTTATTTTTAAACCCAAACAAATTTATTCTAATCATGCCACAGAATTGGCCAAACTATAAATGCATTTATATCCTTACTTTTTGCATTTTTGTTTATATAGAGATATATATATATATATATATATATATATATATATATATATATATATATATATATATATATATATATATATATATATATATATATATATACACTACCGGCCAAAAGTTTAGGACCAAGAACAAAAATCTCTGTTAACTGGAAATTATTTCAAAAGGACATCTGCTGAAGATCTAATTTTAATACCTGAGTATTCTATTGCTACTAAAGAATATCTAACAAGTGCCCTCCTTGCATATATTTATGTTTGCATCCTAGAAAGCAAGCATTAATTAAAGCCCCATCAATGGCTAACAGGTAAAGTCATTGCAATATTTCTCTGACCTGCCCATTACGAATCTTTTTGGTCTTATTTAGTGTTGACCGTACTTAAGGATAATTTTAGCTTCCTGAAACGTATTCATCTCCTGATCTTCGAAGAGTTCATCTTTCTCTTGTTTTATTAGTCTCAGTTTGCCCTTGTTATAGTCAAGACACTTTAAAATGGGAAAAGCCTGCGAAATTAGCAGTGAAATTCGTGCTGTCATAGTTGCCTTGCACAATGAAGGCAAAATTGAATTGCATCGCAACTCAAGTTATCGAAGACTTGTGTTCATAATGCAATAACCCGAAACAAAGCGACAGGCAGTAATCAAACACGTTTACAATCAGGAAGGCCAAAATGTACCACTCAAAGTGAGGATAATCTAATCGTTGTTACCAGCAAGCAAAATAGACTTCTAACAGCACCACAAATCTGCGAACAAATGAACAGCTCTCGATCGAAACCTGTTTTAGTGACTACGGTAAAACGACGATTAAGAGATGCTGGGTTATTTGGCCGGGTTGCAGTTCGAAAACCGTTTCTAAGACCACAAAATAAAAAGAAACGCATGCAGTGGGCCCTTACCCATCGAAACTGGACCGCAGAAGACTTCAAAAAGTTCTTTAGACAGACGAATCTAAATTTCAAATTTTTGGATCAAAACGACGAACTTATGTTCGACGTAGCGCCGAAGAAAAGATGCTGCCAGTCTGTGTGGTGCCAACAGTCTGGCGCGGTGGTGGTTCCATTATGGTCTGGTGATGTTCCTTGAGCCGTGGAACTGGGGATCTGGTACGAATCAATGGAATCATGAAAAAGGAGCAGTATAAACACATACTTCAACGAAATGCTGTTCCGTCCGGCCAAACATAGTTTTAAACTATGCTGGGACTATTTTAAAGGGAAAGAAGCAAAAGGGATTTTATAAAATATGGTGTGGCCCCCTCAGAGTCCGGACCTAAATCTGATTGAGCTTCTGTGGGATGAGCTGGATAGAAATGTGCGGAGCTGTTGCCCCTTCTCACAGGAAGACATGAGGAAGGCTCTACAAGAAAGCTGGAACCAAATTTCATTAGAAACTATTGACAAATTGATTGACCGTTTGCCAAGATTAGTGGAAAAAGTGATAAAATGCAAAGGAGGCTTTTTTGACGAAAAATCTGTTTAACATATAAGTGGCATTTTTAAAGTAAAGAGTTGACATTTACTCATTCTTTTGTTTGATTTATAATCTATTTGTACTAGTTAATAAATATTTTAATCAAAAATTAAACCTTCTACTTTATATTTTGAGTTTTGGTTCATTTTTCTCCTTTCATGGTGTTGGTCCTAAACTTTTGGCCAATAGTGTATATATATATATATATATATATATATATATATATATATATATATATATATATATATATATATATATATATATTATACGCAATGCACCATCATTCATGGTTTAGAGATTTAAATGAAAAAATTTAAAAACAGGTTGGGTAAACAGACCTACGCTCATGTCAGAAGGGTTTTGTATTCAATTTACAAAATGCAGTCACCAGATCGAGTCAAATCAAGAAACATGTCAAAGACGATTTTATTGGAGAAAATATGAATTTCCAAGATCATACTTTTATTAACGAAGTTGAACGAATTTCGACTTCTGATGTTTTTAGTGTTGTTATACTATAAATATCTCCCTTGATAATTATTTCAGATGTCCATCCGCGACGGGAGAAACACATTTTTCATGTATTTCCCCCCTGTGCTCCCACTGTAGCAAAAACTGACTGTTTAACAACTGTTTTGAAAAGCTCCCATGAAAACTTTCATTTCATACTCATATCGGCTACGTTTGATGATTTTTTTTTCAGGGGCCACTCTCCTGTACTGTTATCATCGATGAATGGCCTATTTTTCGAATTCTAGAATGGCTACAATGCCCTTTTGCTAGGAGCTCTCTCCCACCTCCTTGACTTGTTTCACTTAAGAGCATTAATTGTAGGTACTCATCTTCAGTCATTCATTAAATTGAATCAAGTGCTCAAAGCATGCACCTTAAACGTTGAAGTTGGGAAAAAATAACTCAAAATTATTCAATCTTCGCATTTAAAACAGCTACTATATTGTTTTACGATTGCTGATACCACTAGCTGAACTGATTCTCAAAGATATACATGACACCTTTCATTCCTGAAATTTTCATGTAAATCCTAGCGAAACTGGAGTGTCTGAGTCGATAAAAAGCGCATGTTGTTCCATAGCCATGTGTTGCCATAGTAATAAATGCAGCGCATATTGTTCCATAGTAATACAGGAAAATTCAAACCGCTATAACTTCGCTATATATGATTCAATCTTTATAAACCTTTCAGGATAGATCAACCTTACAAATAGACATCTACGTACTGAATTTCATTGAATTTAAAGGTACCGTTAAGATTTTATTCAAGAAAACATAAAATCGATAAATCATACTATTACTAACAAAGTTGAGTGAATTGCGACTTCTGACGTATTTGTTGTTGTTGTACTTACCAAGGCCTACATTCCTGATTTTTTTTCAGATTTTTCGGATCACAGGTGTCCAATCGCGAGGGGGGAGGGGACACACATTTTTCGTGTATTTCCCCTCCCTGTGCGCCCCTCAAAGCAAATTTTGCCAAACTAAGACCTGTTTTGAAAAGTTCTCATCAAGACCTTTCATTTGATACCAAAACTGACGATAGATACAAGCCATATGGTAGCAATTTGCATATGTATTAGTCGGCCTACTATGGACAAGCTTCCGGTAGCTGTCACCCAACTGCGGCATTAGCAAATGCTTATATTTCGTCATATATACTATTTTCCGAATAAAAAACGCGCCGAACGCATTCCGTGCATGCTATAAATTCACCTTGTATAGCCCATTGTGCTCCTAAACTTTCCAAGACGAGTAAATGAAGCACACGTTTTGCACCTTCGACTGATAGCTCAGCGTTGAGATGTAAACAAACTCCTATAAATTCACTTTGAAAGGCGATGAAAATTAAACGGGTATAAGAACTGAAATAATTTTCACTTCACTAGGAGCGCTATTGTGTTCTCCGCGGATCATCTGGATTTCACTGTAGAAATCCGTCTCTAAACCGTACAAAACCTCGAATTTTTGTTGGCACCTCCACAATTCTTCATATAACGCCATGTAGGTTAGCCAGCAAAGTCGGCCTATTAATGGTCATGTGTGTGGTAGTAAGCGTCAGTTTTGTTTGATACCCATATTGGCTACCTTCAATGAAATTTTTTTCGGGGGATCACTCTCCTATATGGGGAGACCCCCCTTCAATACTAGGAAATTTTTTTGTAGTTGAACTTTGAAGAGATCACCACTTTACACCTACATACAAAATTGATGTTTCTAGCTTAAGTAGTTTCCGAGAAAAACTGCTGTGGCACACGGACGGACGGACAGACTGGTCGCGAAACTAGTAGGGTTTTGTTAAAATTATTTTACAAAACCCTAAAAAAGACAAATTACGGGAAGAAGTACACCGCGATCAAAATGAAATAAAATGGCAGTAAAGTTGGCATCGATTTATATAAAAATATATTATGTATGCCTATATTTTGAAATTATTTCTTCTAGAGATGATACGATCAATTGATTTGTATATTTACGCCTTTGCTTATGTTGGGCAGTATTTTTTTTACTGTACAATGTGTTATTTAAGTTTATCACTCTCTCATACTGCATAACACTCTTTCCTTAGTAGAATAGTGTATATGTTATTAATTGAATATTTCTCTTACCTACATACTTACAAACACCTGTTTCAATTATAATACATTTTAATTTTTGTATGAGTCAATTAATTTTTTTTGGATGACTAAAAAACATATATTCATACGCACACACACAACATACACACATGAGATGCAGGCAGAAGGGAGAAAGATCTTAAATGCATATTTGTAATTTGAAGATAAAATTAAGTAGGAATACAATGAAAAGAAAAGTTAGTACAAATTTTGATTATGATTAATCAATTGTAATGTTTCTTTAAATTTTACTATTGTGCACTATAAAAATGTTCAAATTTTCACTTTCAAAATTTTTTATCCCACTTCTGACACCACTGTCGCGTGTTATTGGTTCGCGGCCTATAATTTTAACGATCCGGGAAAGTGAAAACGCAATGTCTTTTAATTTAAGTTAAAAGAGTTTATTTAATTCAAGAAAATGCACAATAATCAGTTTAACACTTTCACTAATTTTAATTTTCACTATTAAAATAAAATCTAACACTTGTCCATAAATTTCTTATCGCAATTGTCTTCTAAATCACTTCACTATTACGAAACACACTTCCTACACACTTTCGCAGTTCTTATCGCGGTCGAATGAATGATTCTCTCCCATTCATTCAGCTCGCCTTTATATAGGGTCTCTACCTATTCACCCATTTCTCGTACATTGGCGAATATTCTACCGAGAGGTACCTGGTAGGTTCGAGCAAGTTCATGAATGGAGTGACGTCACTTGCAGATGTTGATCATGCTTGTTGGGTTCGAGTAAATTCGTTCGTTGACGTTCTTAATGATGATGAAAACAATTGCGACAGTAGCTCGCAGAATTATTTGTACATGTAATTATTTGTACATGTAACACTGCCCCCACCTCAGTTCTTTTCGCCCCGAAAAGATGTGTCGCTATTTGTAGTCAATTCTCCCTGGGTGTAATATGGGGCAAGACGGTCCAGATGCACGATTTTCATTTTAGCTCTCGGCTTACGATGTTCCTGTATTCGGTATACGACGTCGTTGATTCGCTTTGTAACTCGGTACGGTCCCTCCCAATTATGTTGCAACTTTGGAGACCTACCCTTTCGCCGTTGCGGGTTATAAAGCCACACCAAGTCATCTTGCTGGAAGCCAGTAGAATTAGCCTTTAGATCATACCTGGTCTTCATGCGGTCAGTAGCCGATTCGAGGTGTTTTCGCACTGTCCGATGTATCTGGTTCAACCGTTGTCTTAGATCACTTGCGTACTCCGAGATCGTTTGGGGTTTCTCAGGGGGTGTTCCGAACTTTATATCGGCTGGCAAACGAATAGTCTTTCCGAAAATGACTTTGGCTGGGGCTTGGCCCGTCGACGCATGTTCAGCGGCTCTATACGCCATTAAAAATAGTGGGATATGTCGGTCCCAGTCCCTTTGGTTCTCGTCAACCATCTTGGCAAGGTGTTTATTGAGCGTGCCGTTGAAACGTTCGACCATTCCATCGGACTGGGGATGCAGCGGTGTTGTCCTCGTTTTCCGTATTCCCAGCTGCTCACACATTTCGCTAAAAACTAGTGACTCAAAGTTTCGGCCTTGATCCGAATGTAGTTCACAAGGCACGCCGTACCTGCTGACCCAATTTAACACTAGCTGTTCGGCTACAGTAGTTGCTTCCTGGTTGGGAATGGGGTAGACCTCGGGCCACTTGCTGAAATAATCAGCTACAATCAGCGTGTATCGATTTCCCCATTCAGATTCAGGAAAGGGTCCAGCGATGTCAACAGCAATCCTTTCGAATGGCACGCCTACGTTATAGGTTTGCATTTGTCCTCTCAGTCGTCGCTTTGGGCCTTTGACGGAAGCGCAAATTGTGCATCTGCGACACCAGTCCTCTACGTCTTCTCGAGCGTGGAGCCAGTAGAATCTTTCCCGCAATTTCGCTAAGGTTTTGTTAACACCAAGATGGCCTCCCGAGGATCCTTCATGCATTTCCTTAACCACATCGTGGATTCGGCTTTTGGGTAGTATAGTTTGCATCCTATAGGAGCTACCATCCGCCGTTTCCCATTTCCGCTTGAGTACACCACCCTCCACCTGAAGGGAGTTCCATTGTGCCCAATAGCTTTTCAGGGTTGCGCCATGCGTTGAAACGTCCTTCCACTCAGGTCGCCCAGTCGTCTCCTTCCATACGAGCAGTGGTCCGATGTCTTCATCGGCTAGCTGGGCATTTCGAATCTCCTCCGATGACCAACCTTCATCGAATTCTGCCGTTATCACTCGCAGATCAACGGGCGGTTCCTTTTCCTCAATCCGTCGGCAATGCTTGCAGTTAGCTGGACATGGGCGACGAGATAGGGCGTCAGCATTTCCATGAACTCCGCCCTTTCGATGAACAATTTCGTAGTCGTATGACTGCAATCTTTCGATCCATCTCGCAACTTGTCCCTCGGGGTTTTTGAAGTTAAGTAGCCATCTCAATGATGCATGGTCCGTTCGAAGAACAAATTTCTGGCCATATAGGTACTTGTGGAACTGCTTGGTGGCCTCTATTATAGCCAATAGCTCCTTCCTGGTCACACAGTAGTTCCTCTCACTTTTTGAAAGAACTCGACTGTAATACGAGAGGACTCTTTCTTCGCCATTGATCTGCTGGGAGAGTACAGCTCCAATACCGCCGTTGCTTGCATCGGTGTCAACCACAAACATTTTTCCGGGTTTCGGATACGCCAGTACGGGTGATTCACATAGCTTTTCTTTCAGGGTCTCGAAAGCTGTCTGGCATTGTTCATTCCAGACATACGGACGATTTTTCTCGGTTAGCTGATGAAGACACTTAGCTATTTTGGCAAAGTCTTTGACGAATCTTCGATAGTAGGTTGCCAGGCCCAGGAAACTTCGTAGTTGGCGCTTGTTGTTTGGTGTTGGCCAGCTTTTCACGGCTTCAATTTTCTCAGGGTCTGTTTTGACCCCTTCAGCTGATACGACATGTCCCAGGTATTTTACTTCCGCTGCGAAAAGGGTACACTTGTCGGGACTAAGTTTCAAATTTGCCAGTCGCAGTCGGGAAAAAACCTCTTCTAAGTTCCGCACATGCTCTTCGAACGTTCTCCCGATGACGATGATGTCATCTAGGTACACCAAGCAGGTTTTCCAGGTTAGACCACGTAGCACGTATTCCATCAAGCGTTCGAAAGTGGCTGGAGTATTGCAAAGCCCAAACGGCATCACGACAAATTGCCACAATCCGGTCCCAACTGAAAATGCGGTCTTCTCTCGGTCCTTCTTGTCAATTTCTACCTGCCAGTAGCCACTCTTGAGATCGAGTGTAGAAAACCATTTTGCGTCGGCTAAAGTGTCCATGATGTCATCGATGCGTGGGAGCGGGTAACTATCTTTCTTAGTGACGTCGTTAAGCTGCCTATAGTCGACACAAAAGCGAGTGCTACCATCCTTTTTCTTTACTAGAACTACAGGCGCTGCCCATGGACTTACAGAAGGCTCGATAATGCCTTGTTTTTCCATGTCCGAGATCAGCGCGCTCACTTCTCCTTGTTTGGCTATAGGGAGACGTCTTGGTGCTTGTCGAATCGGCTTGGCTCCCTGTGTGTCTATGACGTGAGTTACCAAACTCGTTCGGCCTTGGTCATCCGGGCTTGTTGAGAAGATGTCACTGTACTTGGTGACCAGATCAGAGGCTCGTTTGAATAGCTGCACCGGCAATTTGACTTGCTTCAATATTGCAGACGTGGATTCCCTGGCTTTTTCTGTGTCTTGCCTCCTTTTCCAATGATGGTTGTGAGTAGCTTCCAAAGAGGTGATGGTGGAAACAGGCTGGCAGCTGCCGATGACTTCTCCCGCTTTGATGCTCGTGGTTGAGTCTGCGGTGTTAAGGACTCTAACCGGCACATATCCGTTCCTTAAAGATCTTACAAGGCTTCGTCCTACAATCAAACTGCGCAATGCGGATGTCTTCGTTGGCTCTATCAGATAAGATCGGTGGTCTCCAGAATCACCATCAAGCTTGGCCCATACAATGCTTTCGGAAGAATTCGGTACATCAGTGTCAGTACATACCACTACATTCATCTTGGGGATTTGGACGCTGGGATCCTCCATCAGTACTTCGACATTCTGCCATTTCAAGACACGTTTTCCCAAGTCCAACGTGATTCCATGTGGTCGCAGAAAATCCATTCCGAGAATGCAGTCATCCATAATGTTCGCGACCAGAAAATTATGTCGGAACACAAGGTCTCCCAACTGTATCTGGAGGTTGACCTCTCCATGAACAGGTGCAGTTTCTCCCGTAGCTGTCCGTAGTGAGAAAATTCTGCCCTTGTGAAGTTGTTGCTGTCTAACTAGGTCTGGTCGGATAATCGATCGGGTTGCACCAGTGTCGATTGTTATGGTGCAGTGTTCTCCGTCAATTTGACCCGGAAGGCATAAGTCTGCTTCTCCACGATGTAGTCTCGACACGGTGATGGTGGTGCTGGGGACGTCGATCCTCCTAGCCAACCTCTGCCCCACAAAGTTGGCTCTTACATGTTTCCCGACCCCTCTGTTTGAAGGGCTTCCATTCTGGGCTCCTGACTCGGTCTGGATCTCCTCCTAGCTGCACACCCTGGACAATAGCTCGGTTTTCTTCGCTTCTTGCAGTCTCTTTGCAAGTGCCCCTTCTCTCCGCAATTCCAGCATCTAGGCGCACCATTTACATGCGGGTCTCGCTCAATTTCCACGCGTTCACACCTGCACTCGTCTGTCACTACTTCACGAACCCGGGCAGTGGTACGAGTCACATTTTTCGCTGCCTCAAAGTTCAGACTGTAAGCCAATGCGTCCTTAACCGTTTGCTTCTGAGCTAAACGCACGGCTTGTTGCAATTCCGGGTCCTTTAGTGCGCTGATGAATGCCTCTGTCGCTGCATCATCTCGATGTTCTGGGTCGTAGGCTGGGTAAGCCAAAAGTGCTAGTCGCTCAATGTCTTGGGCTAACTGCTGTAGGGTCTCACCAGACTTCTGCACCCGATGTCTTAGCTGTGACCGATAAATCTGCTTTAGATGATCGTCTCCATAACGCATGTCGAGCGCATTCATTATAGCATTCGGGCTTGAGTGCAATTCATCGGGGATGGTCTGCAAAAGCTCGGCAGCTGGGCCTCTTAGAGCAAGAATCAGCGCAGTTGCTCGTTCCTGGCCATTCCAGCGATTCGCCCTTGCGGCAGCTTCAAACTGGGTCTTGTAAATACTCCAGACCGTTTGCCCATCGAATATTGGTGCTTGGACATTTCTGGATGTGCTTTGCGCTGCGGTTATAAGCGAGGCTGGTGAAGAGGTTACTACTGCCTTTGCTGCTTCCAATTCCTTTTTCATGTTTCCCATCTCATGGTTGATTCTCTCCTCTACCTGGCTGATATCATGGTTAATTCTCCCCTCGACCTGGCTGATCTCATGGTTAATTCTCTCCTCGACCTGGTAAACCTTTTCCTCGACCTGGTCAACCTTTTCCTCGACGCCTTTAATTTGTTTGTTCAGATGACCGAGCTCCGCTTTTATTTCGGTTGACTGTTTCTCCAGCTTCTGTGTGATGTCTGCCTTGATTTCGATCGCTTGTTGGTCCAGCTTCGCTGATCGTTCGTTTAGCTTCGCTGATTGTTCATTTAACTTCGCTGTTAAATTCGATGACTGTTCATTGAGCTTCGCAGTTAAATTGGATGACTGTTCATCTAGCTTCGCAGTCAGACTGGATGACATTAGCATCAACGTTTGCATCAGCGCATTTTCTGGCTCCTTTGATTTTGGTGTGTCCACTTCTCCACCTTCTGCGCCTTTTTCCGCATCTGAGAGCTCACCCGAATCCAGATTCACGCCTTCCGACTCGATCGCGTCACGCAAGCGTGCAATCAGTATGGCCTTTGTACCTTGTGTGGCCAGATTCCGCTGTTCCAACTCCTCCTTGAGCTCCGATATGGTCAATTCATTAATTTTTAAGTTTAAGCTTCGTGGCATTTTTAATGTTTCTTTAAATTTTACTATTGTGCACTATAAAAATGTTCAAATTTTCACTTTCAAAATTTTTTATCCCACTTCTGACACCACTGTCGCGTGTTATTGGTTCGCGGCCTATAATTTTAACGATCCGGGAAAGTGAAAACGCAATGTCTTTTAATTTAAGTTAAAAGAGTTTATTTAATTCAAGAAAATGCACAATAATCAGTTTAACACTTTCACTAATTTTAATTTTCACTATTAAAATAAAATCTAACACTTGTCCATAAATTTCTTATCGCAATTGTCTTCTAAATCACTTCACTATTACGAAACACACTTCCTACACACTTTCGCAGTTCTTATCGCGGTCGAATGAATGATTCTCTCCCATTCATTCAGCTCGCCTTTATATAGGGTCTCTACCTATTCACCCATTTCTCGTACATGGGCGAATATTCTACCGAGAGGTACCTGGTAGGTTCGAGCAAGTTCATGAATGGAGTGACGTCACTTGCAGATGTTGATCATGCTTGTTGGGTTCGAGTAAATTCGTTCGTTGACGTTCTCAATGATGATGAAAACAATTGCGACAGTAGCTCGCAGAATTATTTGTACATGTAATTATTTGTACATGTAACACTGCCCCCACCTCAGTTCTTTTCGCCCCGAAAAGATGTGTCGCTATTTGTAGTCAATTCTCCCTGGGTGTAATATGGGGCAAGACGGTCCAGATGCACGATTTTCATTTTAGCTCTCGGCTTACGATGTTCCTGTATTCGGTATACGACGTCGTTGATTCGCTTTGTAACTCGGTACGGTCCCTCCCAATTATGTTGCAACTTTGGAGACCTACCCTTTCGCCGTTGCGGGTTATAAAGCCACACCAAGTCATCTTGCTGGAAGCCAGTAGAATTAGCCTTTAGATCATACCTGGTCTTCATGCGGTCAGTAGCCGATTCGAGGTGTTTTCGCACTGTCCGATGTATCTGGTTCAACCGTTGTCTTAGATCACTTGCGTACTCCGAGATCGTTTGGGGTTTCTCAGGGGGTGTTCCGAACTTTATATCGGCTGGCAAACGAATAGTCTTTCCGAAAATGACTTTGGCTGGGGCTTGGCCCGTCGACGCATGTTCAGCGGCTCTATACGCCATTAAAAATAGTGGGATATGTCGGCCCCAGTCCCTTTGGTTCTCGTCAACCATCTTGGCAAGGTGTTTATTGAGCGTGCCGTTGAAACGTTCGACCATTCCATCGGACTGGGGATGCGGCGGTGTTGTCCTCGTTTTCCGTATTCCCAGCTGCTCACACATTTCGCTAAAAACTAGTGACTCAAAGTTTCGGCCTTGATCCGAATGTAGTTCACAAGGCACGCCGTACCTGCTGACCCAATTTAACACTAGCTGTTCGGCTACAGTAGTTGCTTCCTGGTTGGGAATGGGGTAGACCTCGGGCCACTTGCTGAAATAATCAGCTACAACCAGCGTGTATCGATTTCCCCATTCAGATTCAGGAAAGGGTCCAGCGATGTCAACAGCAATCCTTTCGAATGGCACGCCTACGTTATAGGTTTGCATTTGTCCTCTCAGTCGTCGCTTTGGGCCTTTGACGGAAGCGCAAATTGTGCATCTGCGACACCAGTCCTCTACGTCTTCTCGAGCGTGGAGCCAGTAGAATCTTTCCCGCAATTTCGCTAAGGTTTTGTTAACACCAAGATGGCCTCCCGAGGATCCTTCATGCATTTCCTTAACCACATCGTGGATTCGGCTTTTGGGTAGTATAGTTTGCATCCTATAGGAGCTACCATCCGCCGTTTCCCATTTCCGCTTGAGTACACCACCCTCCACCTGAAGGGAGTTCCATTGTGCCCAATAGCTTTTCAGGGTTGCGCCATGCGTTGAAACGTCCTTCCACTCAGGTCGCCCAGTCGTCTCCTTCCATACGAGCAGTGGTCCGATGTCTTCATCGGCTAGCTGGGCATTTCGAATCTCCTCCGATGACCAACCTTCATCGAATTCTGCCGTTATCACTCGCAGATCAACGGGCGGTTCCTTTTCCTCAATCCGTCGGCAATGCTTGCAGTTAGCTGGACATGGGCGACGAGATAGGGCGTCAGCATTTCCATGAACTCCGCCCTTTCGATGAACAATTTCGTAGTCGTATGACTGCAATCTTTCGATCCATCTCGCAACTTGTCCCTCGGGGTTTTTGAAGTTAAGTAGCCATCTCAATGATGCATGGTCCGTTCGAAGAACAAATTTCTGGCCATATAGGTACTTGTGGAACTGCTTGGTGGCCTCTATTATAGCCAATAGCTCCTTCCTGGTCACACAGTAGTTCCTCTCACTTTTTGAAAGAACTCGACTGTAATACGAGAGGACTCTTTCTTCGCCATTGATCTGCTGGGAGAGTACAGCTCCAATACCGCCGTTGCTTGCATCGGTGTCAACCACAAACATTTTTCCGGGTTTCGGATACGCCAGTACGGGTGATTCACATAGCTTTTCTTTCAGGGTCTCGAAAGCTGTCTGGCATTGTTCATTCCAGACATACGGACGATTTTTCTCGGTTAGCTGATGAAGACACTTAGCTATTTTGGCAAAGTCTTTGACGAATCTTCGATAGTAGGTTGCCAGGCCCAGGAAACTTCGTAGTTGGCGCTTGTTGTTTGGTGTTGGCCAGCTTTTCACGGCTTCAATTTTCTCAGGGTCTGTTTTGACCCCTTCAGCTGATACGACATGTCCCAGGTATTTTACTTCCGCTGCAAAAAGGGTACACTTGTCGGGACTAAGTTTCAAATTTGCCAGTCGCAGTCGGGAAAAAACCTCTTCTAAGTTCCGCACATGCTCTTCGAACGTTCTCCCGATGACGATGATGTCATCTAGGTACACCAAGCAGGTTTTCCAGGTTAGACCACGTAGCACGTATTCCATCAAGCGTTCGAAAGTGGCTGGAGCATTGCAAAGCCCAAACGGCATCACGACAAATTGCCACAATCCGGTCCCAACTGAAAATGCGGTCTTCTCTCGGTCCTTCTTGTCAATTTCTACCTGCCAGTAGCCACCCTTGAGATCGAGTGTAGAAAACCATTTTGCGTCGGCTAAAGTGTCCATGATGTCATCGATGCGTGGGAGCGGGTAACTATCTTTCTTAGTGACGTCGTTAAGCTGCCTATAGTCGACACAAAAGCGAGTGCTACCATCCTTTTTCTTTACTAGAACTACAGGCGCGGCCCATGGACTTACAGAAGGCTCGATAATGCCTTGTTTTTCCATGTCCGAGATCAGCGCGCTCACTTCTCCTTGTTTGGCTATAGGGAGACGTCTTGGTGCTTGTCGAATCGGCTTGGCTCCCTGTGTGTCTATGACGTGAGTTACCAAACTCGTTCGGCCTTGGTCATCCGGGCTTGTTGAGAAGATGTCACTGTACTTGGTGACCAGATCAGAGGCTCGTTTGAATAGCTGCACCGGCAATTTGACTTGCTTCAATATTGCAGACGTGGATTCCCTGGCTTTTTCTGTGTCTTGCCTCCTTTTCCAATGATGGTTGTGAGTAGCTTCCAAAGAGGTGATGGTGGAAACAGGCTGGCAGCTGCCGATGACTTCTCCCGCTTTGATGCTCGTGGTTGAGTCTGCGGTGTTAAGGACTCTAACCGGCACATATCCGTTCCTTAAAGATCTTACAAGGCTTCGTCCTACAATCAAACTGCGCAATGCGGATGTCTTCGTTGGCTCTATCAGATAAGATCGGTGGTCTCCAGAATCACCATCAAGCTTGGCCCATACAATGCTTTCGGAAGAATTCGGTACATCAGTGTCAGTACATACCACTACATTCATCTTGGGGATTTGGACGCTGGGATCCTCCATCAGTACTTCGACATTCTGCCATTTCAAGACACGTTTTCCCAAGTCCAACGTGATTCCATGTGGTCGCAGAAAATCCATTCCGAGAATGCAGTCATCCATAATGTTCGCGACCAGAAAATTATGTCGGAACACAAGGTCTCCCAACTGTATCTGGAGGTTGACCTCTCCATGAACAGGTGCAGTTTCTCCCGTAGCTGTCCGTAGTGAGAAAATTCTGCCCTTGTGAAGTTGTTGCTGTCTAACTAGGTCTGGTCGGATAATCGATCGGGTTGCACCAGTGTCGATTGTTATGGTGCAGTGTTCTCCGTCAATTTGACCCGGAAGGCATAAGTCTGCTTCTCCACGATGTAGTCTCGACACGGTGATGGTGGTGCTGGGGACGTCGATCCTCCTAGCCAACCTCTGCCCCACGAAGTTGGCTCTTACATGTTTCCCGACCCCTCTGTTTGAAGGGCTTCCATTCTGGGCTCCTGACTCGGTCTGGATCTCCTCCTAGCTGCACACCCTGGACAATAGCTCGGTTTTCTTCGCTTCTTGCAGTCTCTTTGCAAGTGCCCCTTCTCTCCGCAATTCCAGCATCTAGGCGCACCATTTACATGCGGGTCTCGCTCAATTTCCACGAGTTCACACCTGCACTCGTCTGTCACTACTTCACGAACCCGGGCAGTGGTGCGAGTCACATTTTTCGCTGCCTCAAAGTTCAGACTGTAAGCCAATGCGTCCTTAACCGTTTGCTTTTGAGCTAAACGCACGGCTTGTTGCAATTCCGGGTCCTTTAGTGCGCTGATGAATGCCTCTGTCGCTGCATCATCTCGATGTTCTGGGTCGTAGGCTGGGTAAGCCAAAAGTGCTAGTCGCTCAATGTCTTGGGCTAACTGCTGTAGGGTCTCACCAGACTTCTGCACCCGATGTCTTAGCTGTGACCGATAAATCTGCTTTAGATGATCGTCTCCATAACGCATGTCGAGCGCATTCATTATAGCATTCGGGCTTGAGTGCAATTCATCGGGGATGGTCTGCAAAAGCTCGGCAGCTGGGCCTCTTAGAGCAAGAATCAGCGCAGTTGCTCGTTCCTGGCCATTCCAGCGATTCGCCCTTGCGGCAGCTTCAAACTGGGTCTTGTAAATACTCCAGACCGTTTGCCCATCGAATATTGGTGCTTGGACATTTCTGGATGTGCTTTGCGCTGCGGTTATAAGCGAGGCTGGTGAAGAGGTTACTACTGCCTTTGCTGCTTCCAATTCCTTTTTCATGTTTCCCATCTCATGGTTGATTCTCTCCTCTACCTGGCTGATATCATGGTTAATTCTCCCCTCGACCTGGCTGATCTCATGGTTAATTCTCTCCTCGACCTGGTAAACCTTTTCCTCGACCTGGTCAACCTTTTCCTCGACGCCTTTAATTTGTTTGTTCAGATGACCGAGCTCCGCTTTTATTTCGGTTGACTGTTTCTCCAGCTTCTGTGTGATGTCTGCCTTGATTTCGATCGCTTGTTGGTCCAGCTTCGCTGATTGTTCGTTTAGCTTCGCTGATTGTTCATTTAACTTCGCTGTTAAATTCGATGACTGTTCATTGAGCTTCGCAGTTAAATTGGATGACTGTTCATCTAGCTTCGCAGTCAGACTGGATGACATTAGCATCAACATTTGCATCAGCGCATTTTCTGGCTCCTTTGATTTTGGTGTGTCCACTTCTCCACCTTCTGCGCCTTTTTCCGCATCTGAGAGCTCACCCGAATCCAGATTCACGCCTTCCGACTCGATCGCGTCACGCAAGCGTGCAATCAGTATGGCCTTTGTACCTTGTGTGGCCAGATTCCGCTGTTCCAACTCCTCCTTGAGCTCCGATATGGTCAATTCATTAATTTTTAAGTTTAAGCTTCGTGGCATTTTTAATGTTTCTTTAAATTTTACTATTGTGCACTATAAAAATGTTCAAATTTTCACTTTCAAAATTTTTTATCCCACTTCTGACACCACTGTCGCGTGTTATTGGTTCGCGGCCTATAATTTTAACGATCCGGGAAAGTGAAAACGCAATGTCTTTTAATTTAAGTTAAAAGAGTTTATTTAATTCAAGAAAATGCACAATAATCAGTTTAACACTTTCACTAATTTTAATTTTCACTATTAAAATAAAATCTAACACTTGTCCATAAATTTCTTATCGCAATTGTCTTCTAAATCACTTCACTATTACGAAACACACTTCCTACACACTTTCGCAGTTCTTATCGCGGTCGAATGAATGATTCTCTCCCATTCATTCAGCTCGCCTTTATATAGGGTCTCTACCTATTCACCCATTTCTCGTACATGGGCGAATATTCTACCGAGAGGTACCTGGTAGGTTCGAGCAAGTTCATGAATGGAGTGACGTGACTTGCAGATGTTGATCATGCTTGTTGGGTTCGAGTAAATTCGTTCGTTGACGTTCTTAACGATGATGAAAACAATTGCGACAGTAGCTCGCAGAATTATTTGTACATGTAATTATTTGTACATGTAACAATATTATTTTCTCGAATGGTTTGGTTATTTGCTTGATTATGTTCTTGATTATTTGCATCATTATCACTATTTGAGATGAATTTTCGTTCGAAGTTCCAAATTAAATCCTCTACTTCACAATCATATTCACTTCCACTCATTTGATCAACAAATATTGTGATAATTGAAAATTTAAAGTTATCTGCAATTCCCTATTTCCATTAAACTGGATTCTTGCAACTATCAGTATATATTAATAGCATTTCATTTATCTACAGAGTCAGATGAATTAGCTTTTCACTACCCTTTCTGCTCTTTTGGATTCCACGAACAATTACACAATAATCACTTCATCACTACTCGTATAATTCACCGACAAAGTCAACAATACTGGCTGCGCCAGTTTTATGCAAACGCTTCAAGAAAAGTCAAGTTTAAACAATTTGCATAAAAATATATTTATTGTCTTGGTTGCTACAGTACAATTGAACTAAGAACCTTCTTAATCCAAAGACAAACCCTTCTTTGGTTGGGTTTATATGAGGCTCAGCAAATTAATTTAAATCATATTGGGTGGCATGCAAGCTTTGAGAACATATTTACCTTATACACGGGTTTATTTTGTTTCCATGTACGTATTTCGGGATCTAGTTGACCCCTTCTTTAGTGGGTTTTTAAAACTCAATTTATGTCCTTACTTTCTAGCTGTTCATAATAGGGGTACCGGTTAATTCATGCGGTTTTCTAACAGATGGCGTAACTCGATTTTTATTCCAGTGTTTCACCTTTCCAAATATGTGTTGGAAAGCTAGTGTCATATAGTTTCAGAATCAGTATGTGTCATTTAGCCTAGGCGTAAATAACAATACCTTCTTTTACTCTGGAAATGTCGAATTTTGTGCCGAATTAAATGTTTTTGCGGGGAGTACTTCTTCATTGAAGAAAAAGGCTGCCGAAAGTCATCGTATTTTGGTGGAAGTGTATAGTGTGCATGCTCTAGCTGAGCGTACGTGTCAGAAGTGGTTTGACCGGTTTAAAAGTGGCAATTTTGACTTGAAGGACGATGAACGGCCCGGATAGCCAAAAAAGTTTAAAGATTTCGAATTGGAGACATTGTTCGACCAAGATCCATCCTAAACTTTCAAAATCACTTGGAGTCGCTCAAAAATCATTTTCGATCGTCTAAAAGTAATTTTTCACAATAAAGCTTCAATTTTCGAAAAAAAAGCATTAACCGGTACCCCGATTACATTTTATTTTTATTAAATTTATTGCTTACAAATTGATTACAAAACATTTTACAACATAATTTTTCACTATAATTACAAAACTATTTACTACTTTTAGCTACCTACTTGTTTTATAATTCTCTTTATTAGGGTCGTAAATTCGTTGCCTAAATCGGGATTCATCCGTTTACCTTCTTCGGTTCAAGCAATGTATATGCTTTCGTAGGCGTCCAACTGGCTTCGTTTTTTGACCATTTTTATGCACTTTGCCTCTCCTTTTTTAGTCGCATGCCCTTCATTGATGATTTGCTTCGCTGCAGATGATTTGACTTCATTGCGCTTCTTCTGGATGGCTAGCTCTGCTTCTCTGAGGTGTTCTTGGATCCTAGTTGAAACTGATCTTATCGTTTGCTCAACGTAGCACACGTCGTATATACCACTTTTTTTGGCCTCCGTTACAGGATCCTCGGCTGATCCTAGTGTGGTCTTCGTTTTTGCCATTTTACTGCTACTTGTTGCTTCTATCCCCGTTTTACTTTATATTTTCTTTATTTTGTCGCTATGGTTCAATCTGCTTATTGCTGCTCGTTGTTTGCAATGATGATTTTCTGCTCATTTTCTCTCGATCCTCAATTTTGTTTATTCTTGTTTTTATTATTTCTTCGTCGAATACATTAATCTTTGCTGTATTTTTGATATATTCGAGTTCATTTCTTTTCTTTTCTTGCGTTAGTGGAATTGAAGTCATTCGGTGAATCATCATGTTATAGGCTGCCATTTTTTATGAAAAACTATGTTCAGATATTCTAGAGATTGTCTCTTGTGTTTTGTGTTGGTTTTCTGCATATATTTGACGTGAAAAACTTATTTCCAAGTATACCGACCAGAGAAGCTATTACACTATTTGCAGAAGAGCTTCTAAAACACTACGACAACAGGGAAGGTAAAAAACGAGTACAATTATATAAGAAACTTGCTGAAGTGTGTATGCAAAAAAAAATTTTTACGTTCCGGGGACGATATTTCGAATCAACACTGGGTTTATCAATGGGTAATCCCCTGTCCCCAATTTTGAGCAAAATATTTCTTCATTGGAAGATAGGTTAGAAAAAAGCGGATATATGCCAAGTCTTTGAGCGAGATACGTCAACGATACATTGGCAATAGTGAAAAAAGAAAAATTGGAAGAAACATTCCAAACGCTCAATTGTCTGCATCGTAATATAACGTTCACAATGGAAATGGAAGACAACAATGAAATACCATTTTTGGGCCTCATGATCATCAACAATGGGGGAATAATTGGATACGATATATACAGAAAACCAATGCACACACAAATGACAATCTCCAGAATATCTGAACATACTTTTCCACGAAAAATGGCAGCCTATAACACGATGATTCACAGAATGACTTTAATTCCACTAACTCAAGAAAGGAAAAGAAATGAAATCGAATATATCGTAAACCCAGCAAAGATTAATGGGTTCGACGTAGAAATAATAAAAACATGAATAAACAAAACTGATGTAATAGATTGAGTTCACATATAATAAATAAAAACAGCAATCGAAATAACATTCACACGAACATATCATAAGCAAACCTATGTACACATTTTCAGTTGTACATCATTCAATTCATTTGCTAACTAACAAAAGTCATGTGCTTACCAACAAAAGTCCAACCTAAACAAACAAAAAAAGACAAACATAAATATCAATCCTATCGCATGGCTACATTAAACATACCAGTTGCATAATCATGCAATGCAATTTCTTTTTTATTTCTTCTACACTCATTCTAAATATCGGGTGTACCCATGTCACGTTGCATTTCATCCATAACCCATCATGTGGGGAAGTATTCCCTGACCACACTCAATGCACGCTAATTGTCTTACTCATCAAGGGGTTAGTGACTATACCCAAGTGATGCGTACGAACATGGGTTATTGACATATGAGTGCATGTGTAATGTATGGAATATGGACATCTATCCATCCAACGAAATAAATGCATGTGAATGTATAACTGGATTGAAAAGATTGAACTTTGGAAATATTGAGACGCGTGGGTTTTTGTTCATGAGGCAATGAATCAATATAATGGAAATCATAGGTAGAAATATGTCAAATAATGAATTTCCGCTTACACTTTTAAAAAAAGAAGAGAAAAACCAATGGGTTAAGCGAAAGAAAATTGTATAAATACTGAAGTGAGATTGAATAAAATCAAGAAATGTAATCAAATTGTCTTGGCGTTTCATTGCAAATCTTTTTTCCATGAAGCTTTATTTGTGGATGTAGAAATTGCGGCATCGTGGACAATGTCCTCGCCAGGTTCTCTGCGGAGCAATTCTCTAATAACCGATTTCTCACCCTAGTAACGAAACACAGAGTAATAATTTCATGGCGATCCTGCCATAACATTTCATAGGACAAATTTATAACTTTCATAACATTTCATGGCGATCCTGCTAAACTGCTAAACTTAGGACTGCAAAATTTAAGGCAAAATTTAAGGAATTATTCGGAGAGGATTCAGAAACGATAACAAAAACAGCAGATATAATAATAATAACAGAAACAATAACTACAACAGCAGATACAATGACGATAGAAATAGAAGTAACAATACCAATGGAAATAATCAAGATAATAAGAACAATAATGATAGTCATCAAAACTATGACGGCGCTAGAATCTCATACGATAGGAATAATGGCAACTAAAGGGGAAATAACAACAACAGGTACAATCGAAATAGGAACAACCAGAACCAAAACAATAGAAGGTTCGTAAACGTTGTATCTGACCAGGGAAACTTGCAGGAAACCGGCGAGGATATAGGAGACAACCTCCCAGTATAGAACTCAAAATATACAGAATAACTAACACCTCCACAAATTTTACAGAAATCTATTGCCATTATGGCACTCAATTAAAATTCTTGATAGACACAGAGCAGATGTATCCATATGCAAGGAAAATATATGTAATAAAGTAGAGTATGAAATAAGATCAGATAATAAAATAAAACTTTCCGGCATAACCAAAGAGGTACTGGCTAATTAGGAACTCTAGATTTAGATTTACAGATAGGGGAAAACATGTTAACTAGCTTATTACATATCGTAACGGAGAACTTTCCAATAACCACGGATGGTATCATAGGAAGAGACATTTAAGTCAAATTTATGTTTAAAATTGACTTTGAAACATACACCATCCCTTAATATCAAGGATGATGAACTCGTCTTACCTCTGAGTACAAGAAGACCCAACAGTTATCAAATAAACGTATCCGCTAAAACAGAAGGAATTGTCCCAGTAAACTTGACGCTGGACGAAGACTGCATTTTGTTGAATTCAGAAATTCAAAAGGGTATTTTCATTGGAAATTCTATCATACCAGTAAAAGGAATCCGGCATGTGAAAACTCTGAACACCACAGACAACGACGTTGTCATAAAAGAATTTACAGCACAAGTTGAACCTTTGAAGGATTATGATGTTCTATCTATACAGATATACATAGATAAAGGTAATTCGGATGTTATCTATGAACAATTTGTTGAACATAATTAATGAATTCCAAGATGTGTTCCATCTAGAAGGAGAAGAATCGACTATGAATAATTTTTATAAACAACGTTTACAAACAATTGACGCAAGCCCAGTTTATATTAAAAATTATAGAAAATTACTCCAAGCCCAAAACGACGAAATTAAGCAGCAACTAATAGACCTACAATCTAACGACATTATCGAACCATCTGTTAGTCCCTACAATTCACCACTTTTGCTAGTCTCAAAGAAAGCGAATAGTGAAGAACAGAAATGGCGATTGGTAGTCGATTTCCGAAAACTCATTGATAAAATCGTTCATGATAAATTCCCTCTAACAAGACTATAAGACGTTTCGGATAAGCTTGGAAGGGCTAAATATTTTTCCACTCTAGATATGACCAGTTCTTTTCACCAAATCGAACTTGAAAAAGAATCTAGACCATTAACGGCATTTTCAACAAACGATGGTTATTACGAATTTAAAAGATTACCTTTTGGTTTGAAAAAATTGCGTCAAATAGTTTCCAACGGACGTTAACTATTGTACTTAGTGGGTTGAGTCATGAGGCTTTTCTTTATGTCGATGACATAATAGTATTCGGTTGAAGCATTAAACACCACAATCACAATCTTCGCAAGGTATTGCATAGATTACGTAAATATAATCTAAAATTAAACCCATCAAAGTGTCAATTTTTAAGATCGGAAGAAGTGTACCTAGGGCATTTAATCACTAGTGAAGGTGTAAAAACTGACCCATCAAAGTACGAAACAAGCAAAAATTATCCAGTGCCAAAAAATGCGGATGAAGTTCGTAGATTCATAGATTTTTGTAATTGCTACCGACGCTTCATTCAGAATTTTGCTGGAACAGCAAAATGTTTAAATTTTCTCTTAAAGAAAAATATTGCCTTCATTTGGACACAAGAATGTCAGAAAGCCTATGAAATTTTAAAAGCAAAACTCATCGAACCACCCATTCTGCGATATCCGGATTTCGATAAACCATTGATATTAACAACAGACGTATCTAATTATGCATTAGGCGCAGTTCTATCGCAAGGTGAAATCGGTTCCGACATTCCAATATCTTACGCTAGTAAACCATTAGCGAAGCTTGATATTAACTAACCTACTATAGAGAAAGAGTTACTAGCTATCCATTGGTTCATAAATTTCTTTAAACCTTACCTTTACGGTCGGAAATTCATAGTGGTTACTGACAATAGGCCACTTGTTTCACTTTCTAATTATAAAAACCCTTCTTCAAAATTAACAAGGATACGTGTAGACCTAGCTGATTACGACTTTACGATAGTCTATGAAAACGGCAGCACGAATATCAATGCAGACGCCTTATCTAGAATCAAATTAGATTCAGATATGCTTAAAGCAATGATTCCTCCAGACACTGATGAACGTGTCAAACAAAAGTTGTTAATAGTAACCAGGGGCATGGCAAAGAATGATAAGAATAAAAATGAAGTCAACAACAAATGCACCAACGCCAAAATAGAACCTGATCAACTCTATTGTTGGGATTGCACTAGTTTGTCTGCCATTGCCGGTATACCAAGATTGTAATTTACTATTTTGGATGATATGAATGATAAAATAGTACGTACAAATAAATATATTGAAGTGTTTTATAGCGATAAACCTGGCAAGAAACACGTTTCTGCCAATGCTAAGCTTTCAAAAGATAACACAAATGGTACAATACATAATAACGAGAGCAATAGTTATAAGTCTAATTTGAGATTCGTTTCAACGTTCGAAAAGCTATTAATATTTGCTACGATGGGAAACATCAATGAACTCTCTTTATCTTCTACCGATGAGATATTTAAATCAATCGATAAGAATAAATTTAAAAGAATTTTTAAAAGATTGCTACAAGGAAGTACATGTACGAATTTAAAAGTATGAATTTATGAGCCACCCAGAAAAATAACCGATGAAAAAGAACAAAAGAGGTTAATAGAAGATAATCATGATACACCTCATGGAGGACATTTTAGAGTAAGAAAAACGTCAAGCTTAAACAAAAATTCTGTTGGAAGAACATGAACGAAATGGTTAAACGTCATATTAATAATTGCAAAGCTTGTCGCACGAGCAGGCAAGTCAGAGACACATCTGAAAAGATGTGCATCCACAAGTTTTCAGACAATCGAGGTAGATATCGTAGGCCAACTTCGTATATCAAACGGTTATAGATATATATTAACATTACAATGCTAGCTAACAAAACTCGCAGTAGCACTTCCCTTAGAAAATAAACAAGTTGGGTAGACAGACCTATGCTCATGTCAGAAGGGTTTTGTACTCTACTTACAAAATGCAGTAACCAGTAACGAATAAAATCAAGAAACATGTCATGTTCGAGGATCATACTATTATTAGCAAAGTTGAAAGAATTTTGACTTCTGAGGTATTTGTTATAGTTGTACCCATAAATATCTCCCTTGATAATTTTTTCAGATTTTAGATCACGGGTGTCCATTCGCGAGAGAGGAAACACATTTTTCATGTATTTCCCACCTCCCCCGCCCCTGTGCCCCCTTGGAGCAAAAACTGTCAGTTTAAGACCTGTTTTGAAAAGCTCTCATGGAGAACTTTCAGTTGATACTCATATCGGTTACCTTGCATGAAATTTTTTTTCAGGGGACACTCCCCTGTACTGTAATCATCGATTCATGGCCTGTTTTTTCGAATCTTAGAATGGTTACAAAGCCCTTTTGCTAGGAGCTCTCTCCTGCCTCTTCTTCAATTGTATGTGCTCCTCTTCATGATGCCTATCATCCCTGAAATTTTCACGCAAATCCTAGCAAAACTGTAGTGTCTAAGTCGGTAAAAAGCGCATATGGCTCCATAGCCATATGTTTCCATAATAATACAGGGCATTTTGTTCAAATCACCATAACTTCCTTAAATACTATTCGATCCTTATGGAACTTTCAAAAAAGATTTATCTTGTGAATAGTCATCTGTTTGCTAAATGTTACTGAATTTAAGGGTGCCGTTTAGATTTTATTCAAGAAAACATAAAATCGATAAATCATACTATTACTAACAAAGTTGAGTGAATTTCGACTTCTCATCTATTTGTTGTTGTTGTACTCATAAGGGCCTACATGCATGATTCTTTTCAGATTTTTCGGATGGAAGGTGTCCAATCGCGAGGGGGGGTACGCGAAAAGTTCGTACATTTCCCCTTCCCCTGCCCCCCTCGGTACTCGTAAGGCAATTTTGAGACTTGTTTTGAAAAGATATCATTGAGACCTTCCCAATGACACCCTACTCGACTACCAATGGTGAAATTTTTTTTTGAGGGGTCACCTCCCTATATGGGGAGACCCCCTTAAACCCCTTTGAACTTTCAAGAAGTCACCACTTCTGACCTTTTCACAAAGTTTCGTGGCTGTAGCCTTTATAGTTTTGGAGAAAAAGTGCTGTGACATACAGACGGACGGACGGACGGACAGACGGACACAGGTCGTGATTGCAATAGGGTTTTGTATTTTAGTAAAAAACCCTAAAAAGCACAAACAGCAGCATTAGGTATAGTCAACGAATTTATTTTAGGATATGGCAAATTTAGTAAGCTAAAAAAAGACTTAGGTACGGAATTTAGGCACAACATTTTAAAAGAAATATGTAAATTATTAAAAATTGAGCAAGTTTTTTCAACTCCATATCATCACGAGACTTTAGGAAGCGTAATCACCGTGTATTGAATGAATACTCGTACATGTATTCTTTCACCGATGGTTATGAATGGGACAAATGGATACCGTATTACACTTTTGCGTATAATACTACTCCACATGTCGACACAGGATGTTTTTCTTATGAACTGATCTGCGGAAAACTTCCTCCCCTTCCTAATGATATTATCGAAAATGATATGAAAATTTATAATTTTGATAACCACGCAAATGAACTAAAAATTCGATTGAAAACATCACTCCTAAAAGCACAACAATCAACAGAACAAGTTCAACTAAAACGAATAAATAAATCAAGGTATATAAATCCTTTGGAAGTCAAAATAAGAGATATGATTTTACTGAAAACAGAAAACAGAAAGAAACATCAAAAACCGTACAAAGATCGAGTGTACCCATATCACTTTGCATTTTATTCATAACCCATCACGTGTGGCAGTATTCCCTCATCACTTTCAATGCACGCGAATGGTCTTACTCGCAAGTGGCTAGCGATCATTCCTAAGTGATGCATACGAACATGGATTATTGACATATGAGTGCATGTGTAATGTATGGAATAGGGACATCTTTCCATCCAACGAAATAAATGCATGTGAATATAGTATTGGATTGAAATGATTGAACTTTGGAAATATTGAAACGCGTGAGTTTTTGTTTATGAGGCAAGAAATCAATTTAATGGAAAGCATAGGTCAAAATTTGTCAAATAATGAATTTCCGCTTAAACTTAAAAAAAAAAGAGAAAAACAAATAAGCTGCAAAAGACATACGTTAAGCGAAAGAAAATTGTATGAATACTGAAGTGAGATTGAATGAAATCATGAATTGTAATCGAATCGTCTTGGCGTTTCATTGCAAATCTTCCTTCCGTGAAGCTATATTTGCGGATGTAGAAATTGCGGCGTCGTGGACAATCTCCTCGCTATGTTCTCTGCGGGGGAATTTTCCGCTTGCGTAGGTATAGGTGAAAAATTCTAATAAATGTAAAAACCGATTTCTCACACTAGTAACGAAATACAGAGTAATAAGATACCATTTCATGGCGACCCTGCCATAACACTTCATACGAAAAATTTATAACTTTCATAACATTTCATTGATAATCAAGAGAAAATGGGCAGAAAATCAACATTACAAACACCGAGCACCAACCGAGCGCCAATCGAACGAGCAGCAACAAACAGATCGAACCACAGCGACAAAATAAAGGAAATATTAAGCAAAACGGGAAAAGAAGCAACAAGTAGCATTAAAATGGCAAAAACGTAGACCTCACTAGGATCAGCGTAGGACCCTGTAACGGAGGCCGAAAAAAGTGGCATATACGACGTGTAATGCAACGAGTGTGATATGCGATACGTTGGGCAAACGATAAGACCGATTTCAACTAGGATCCAAGAACACCTCAGAGAAGCAGAGCTAGCCGTCCAGAAGAAGCGAAACGAAGTCAAATCATCTACAGCGAAGCAAATCATCAATGAAGGGCATGTGATTAAAAAAGGAGAGGCAAAGTGCTTAAAAATGTTTAAAAATGTAGCCAGTTGGACGCCTACGAAAGCATATACATTGCTCGAAACGAAGAAGGTAAACGGATGAGTCCCGATAGAGGCAATGGACTTACGACCCTAATAAAGAGGATTATAAAATAAGTAGATAACTTAAACTAGTAAATAGTTTTGTAATTATAGTGATAAATTATGTTGTAAAATATTTTGTAACCAATTTGTAAGCAATAAATGAAATAAAAATAAAATGCATAAAAAGCTAGGAAGTAAGGAAATTAATTTAGTAGTAAAAAACCCACTGAAGGAGGGGCCAACTAGATCCGAAAATACGTATCTGGAAAAAACAAAATAAACCCGTGTATAAGGAAAACAAGAGTTTCATTTATTTAGCAATTTATAAAACGAGGTCAAAACTTAGAAAATCCACAACTTACAATACATTGTTTACCTTGGTTGCAGGAAGAGCAGACTTTACTTAGGTCATGTATGGGTTAACAATGGGAATACCCAAAGCTCACGTTAAAAAATGCCTACATACCTGACCACTAAGGTCAACGCAAGTTGACGACCCGAGTAGTTTCTTAGATCACGTTTTGGATAACTCTGGCAGTCGCATATCACTGATGAAAATTATGGCACATGTTGAAACCAACATCTCCTGTTTTTTCGACAATATTTATCCAAATGCAACTTTATTGAGTTTAAATTAGCTCTGCAGTTGCTAATACTTCAACTTTTAAATTTGATTTTCGCTAGTCAATTATTTTATTTATTAAATTTAAATTATATTAAAATATCCTCTGTTGGACTGACACAATCTTGTGAAGGTGAGTGCATAACGTTTTTTTCAGACATCACTACACAATTTCAAGAAAATTACTCTGCATGGTTTTACTTCATTTTTGAGTGGAATCACGGAATTTAGCAAAAATCAACTGGGACCTTAAACGAGCAAATCTGTAAAAGTAAACTTTATAATTTGAAACGTTTCATATTTCCCCAAAAAATTATCCTCACCCTCTGAAAACTATCAATCTATCTATATATCAATGAAAAAAAAATTATTTGAGTCGTGAGCCGATTTAACGCAGTTGCATTTATGTATAACTATACGATGTGTAAATTTTGTTCTGTTTTCCTATTCAAGGCATAATGAGTGCCATAAAAATCATTTTCAGAATACCCATTCTGATAATAAGCGTTCGATCTTTGAATCATTTTAATAAAAGACCATTCACTTATATCAATTAAGATGACGATCTACTTGACTCAAGTACATCGTCCCAGCATTTCCAATCAATTGATAGGAACAACATTAAAATCTCATTCAGTTCATATTAAATTGTTTTCTCATGAAACCAAAGTCGCAAGGACGAATAAAAAAGCCATTGGCATGCGTCTCATACCGCTCTGATATCCAACGATGGATGCGAAATAATAGCACAAAACAAAAGCTCGAACCTATCGTCCACCGGGTTCTCAATTGTTCTTGAGCAGATAAACGAGATTATACGATTTTATAATTTCATCATTTTTGGAAAATGTGCAAACGGTCATGTCCTCTCTAATGTACCAATACCGATGTGGTCAATGTACTTAATCGGTAACAAACAAGCTTCCCTTATATACATATATCCTCCATTTCATTCCATCGCAAGATGTCTATCTTCTGATAACGGAATGAAAGTAGACTGGTTTCGAATTTTTCCCCCGTAAGGGACGAAGGACGACAGCTTCGATTTGAGCAAATCGTACGACAATAAAATGGTTTTATAGCTTCCATTTTCTAGATGGTTTAATATCTATAAATTGGGTTTCAATAATATTCCCCGAATATACGACAGTCCATTATGACGCTCCTTTTCTACATTTCAGATTGCTGCAGTGTTGCCGTTGAAATGGAAAATGCCGGGTCTATATAGTCCAGTAAGCTATTAGTAATTGAGTGAAGTCGCACTTTCTTCTATTGAAATAATAAGATTTAAAAACAGGAAAGTATAACTTTGTTTTCGCATCATTCTTACCTAATCTGGTTTTCAGTTTAAGTTCCTTTAAAGTGTACATTATTTGAAAATCTTAATTATGGTTTTCACATGCTTTTGAATATTGCTTTCCTGTATTCATATAATTTTCCACTTGCTCTTTGAGATTCTTCATTTCGTTGAATAAACAGACTTCATTAACTTCATATACGAGTACGTAGTTGTCATGCTCGGAATTCCACTTTATAGATTCTAGAGTCTTCATTCATTACGTTTCTTTTATGGTTGAAGGACCTCAAAGAAATTTCTGCTCATTTATTGTTAATGTCAAGTGCACTAGGTCAATGCTAGTTTTTTCTGTGTTCAAAATAAATATATGTACTGTACGGTTGAAAGACAAGACCTTTCAACCAGTTTATGAGTAAAAAATTTGAAAAATTTTTCGATTAAATTGAAAAGAAATCTGGTTATTGTATTCTTTTATCGTAGACGATTTTAGAAAAAGAAGCAGATTTACCTAATTATTAAATATGATCATATCATTTTTGTTACGTAGAATCTAATAAAATTCAATTTAAGCATATTATGGGCTTCTTTTCCATATGTAAATGATTTATTGCTTATTTTGTTCGTTAAACTAGATAAACTTAAGCCAATCAATTTATTTTGAGTTATTTCTATTAATTTATTTTTAGTTATTCAACAAAATCTTATTTTTTGTGTATTCTAGGGTTGAGGAGTGAAAACCATTTACCCACTGGTTGTGGGGTTCCTCTGCTTGCAAGTGACTGAACCTTTAAGCTGAGGGACCCCTTCTTTAGCGGGAGGGGACCGGAAGAAAAATTGCCATACAATCGGTACCCCAGCCTTGACCTATCTAGCTGCTGGGAGTCTTTTCTGTCTTTTACGTCTACCTGAACCAAATGTGTGACATGGTTCCATTTGTAAACCGATCCAAATATTATCGCGACTATATTTGGGGTTGAGCTCTCCTGTCTAGCTGTTGAGGTCTTTTCGCAGCCGGTACAATTTTTTGTATGACAAAAATGTGTGGCAGGTATTGTGCTCTTCTCCTGGGGAAAATCTACAGTCAGGGGAACGTGCTTTATCAATCTTGTGCAGCTAAGACTGCAAACATCCATGCTTGCTCAAAAGTTACCCAGTCTCACCACGGTTTTGATTCAAACATGGTCTAAGATCCAGAATGAGGCGCGCAGTCCATCCTCCCTTCGTGCAATTCATCAAAGACTACTGCTGATTATTGAGTAAGCGCTGTTTCACTACGCGAGCAATTGTCATCCTTAGTCCTCATTTTGAAGCAGGTAAAAAGCGCAGCACTCTCCAGCAAGAAAGGCGACAGGTAACTCGCTTACAATAACTCAAAATGAACATGCAATCATCAGAGCTCCTCTTCCCTGTACGTGAGCCAAGCGATTTCAATACACTTCCTTATTAAGCGCATCACTCCATATTTCTGCTCCGTATAGTAGTGCTGACCCTACAGCATATGGCAAGAAGTGTCTTCTGGTTGGGTCGGGTCCTTATACTTTGATCGTAAATCAGCTTAGAACCAATACAGCCGTTGCTCTAATTTGCTCCAAGAAACTCCTCTTCTGGTCGATCAGTAGCCTCAGGTACTTCATCACTGGCTTCGATTCGATTAGTATGCCTCCAATACTAATCTCCCTACTCTAGGGAATCCCTTTTTTTATCAAGATGATCACTTAATTATTCTCGAGTGTTAGACCAGTCTCTCAGTCGGCGCATTAGCATACGTACCCTAAGTTGCGCTTGTCACTGGAGCCGCAACATGATCCGCATAGTCGATCCAGTGTGACCCATCTGGCATCTCCAGTATCAGTTGCCTGTCGTAAGATGCATTTTACAGGTTTGGACCAAGGACAAATCCCTAGGCAACATCCGGTGCAACTTGCATTTGGCCCTGTTCATGTCAACAAGCAGGCTTCTATCCTTCAGATTATCCTTCGGAAAGCGCATCAGGCATAACAGGATTTGAAATAAAATTGTCAAAGTATCCAGAACATCGACCTACCTAGCAGAGTCTAAAGTCCCCCTTACGTTGAGTGTCTCCAATAGAACAATTTGCTGTTTGGCGCAGCTATATGCCTCCACCTTATTGGACCACGCTCACCACCTCTGTAATCGCGTCAAGGATATAGCGTTCTGCTCTAAAGCTATACTGCCGAGAAGAAAGGTCCCCAACAGCATGAATTGCGTCAGCAAGCCTTCCCTTGATAACTTTTAGTAGCGCTTCCTTAGTTGTATTTAACATGCATAACGGGTGGTGCGCAGACAGCGATCCAGAATTTCCCCGCCCCTCGCTGACCAGCACAAGCCTCGTCACTTTCTATCCTACAAGGAGAACTCCATCTCGTAGGCATGTGTTGAATAGGCTAAGCAGCAACTCGGGGCAATGGTAATCGACAAGTTGCAACACATCTACTGCAACACCATCTGGGCTTTGAGTCATCGTCGTTTTCAATGATAGGACTGCCTCTTTCAGTTCCGGCTGTGTGAAGAATGGGCACTCAATTACTGTTTCACCATAGAAAGCGGTAACATAGATGGCTAGGAGGCGAAAAGAGCCCACATTATCTCATTTATCTTTCCCACTTCATGTATTCAAGGCATCCGTACGACACCAAGCTTTCGCGAAACAAGCTTGTGGCCAAGGCCCCACGGATCCTTGTTCATGTTGCCCACTCAACCTCGACAACAGTGATCCTTGCTGTTGTTAATCAATTTAGAAGGCATTTCTTAGCCGACTTATATGCTGCTACTCAGTTGCATGCCACGTCACGGTTCCATGCCTGTTGAGCCCCACGTGGAAACTTGTGATACTTATTTCGCTTTTCAACAATTATAATCCACTAACAGTACATTGGTTTTCGATTGACAGAGAAGCACTGCAAGCATTCGTGATGATAATCATAGTTGAGTCCACTACGCTTTAGCTCTCATTTCTTCTCTCGTCTGCGAATTACCATACAGTGGAGCACCTGCCGTGAGTACCTCGACGTCCATCCTTCCGATGTTCCACCCAATTATAGAAGGTCGAGAACGCAGACATCGGGAGACAACATCATGGATCTGAAGCAAAATGTACTGATGATCACTGGCGGAGTAGCCCTGTAATACTACCCAATTGTGTATCTTCCGTACCAACGATTCCGAGGCAAAAGTTACATCCAGTATCGTTCCTTTACAGCCAATTTGCAATAAGTTCGTATATTTCCGGTGTTCAGTATGACAAACGCTATTCTGGCTGCCATTTAGTATCTATTCTCCCGCAGGTCATAACGGTACGCCACATTTGATTGCTCTAACGTTGAAGTCCTCCCCAATGAGCAAGTTTCCAACTACGTAGAAGTCCTTCCCAACGAGCAAGTTGCCAACTACGTTTGAGATAGTGCTGATATTGGTCCCTGAGCACTAAACCCATACGAAACCATCAACCCATACGAAATCATCAACCCATACGAGACCATCATCCTTTCCACAGATCACCGCCTGGAAATCATTGTTGCAAGCGTAGATAGCGGCAGTAGCAGTTTTATCAAGATAACATGATACAGGACTTTTGTCGTTGTGTTGCTCTCTTGGCATCAAAACGTTGGCTTCCATGTTCCCCAGAAACTGCTTGAGCAGGTTTTGGGTGGTTGAACTGCCATTTAGGCTTACATACAGAATACGGGTCATCAAAGTTCTGATTTTGCCTTGGCTTCCTGTAAACCCCGACATTTTCCTGATCCCCAGACGTGCCTAAGATCCGGTTTTGGATCAGTATTTTTACAAAGGATACAGTGTGACTCCTTTGGACACTCTTTTCTTTCATGAACCATTTTACCACATTTGTAAGACGAGAAGGTCCTATTGGATCCTTCGCATACTTGTATAGAGTGACCATAACCAAGGCATTTGAAGCATTAAGCAGGGTCTGCTCTTCGCTATATCCTCCAAAAGAAATTATTCGGCGCCCTTTTAGGTAAAGTCAATGATACCCATGCATTTTCTTCAATAAATTTTGGTGGCCAACAGGAGCAGAGGTATTCTCCCTAGATGACTCACTTGGACTGTGGCAAACTAGCCCAGATGTTATGGGGGAGTAAGAACCCTCTGATAATCAAAAGATTGACTGCGACTGCAGTGCATACCGCGGTGTGCCAATACTTTGATTGGACTTTGATGTAATATGAGGCCAGCCCGATAACTACTTAGCCTACGAAAGAAAAACGAAAATTTTAGGAAAGAAGCGATTTATTTTTCAACATAATCGCCTTTTAGCTCGATACAGCTGACCCAGTGATGCTCCAACTTATTTAACCCGCCTGGGAAATACGTTTTCCCCCCCGTTTTATTCAGAAAAATTAACGATCAATCTTTGTTTTTGCAGCGCAAGCTATTTTTAACCCATCTATCTTATTAGTTTATTCTTTTTACCTGTCAAGCATTGGGCATTCCTAGAAAATATTCTTGAAGATAGCTTTTGTAACCCACTTGAGAATATCCTTTTAGTAATAATTGTTTATTGCTCTTGGTGATTATGAGTTCGGGATAAATCTTCACTTAGGATTTGAAAATAGATATTTCCCCAATAAAAGCTCAAAAATACTCTTAACTAAGCCCTACAAATCTTTTATGACCCATCCTGCCTCTTATTTTATTCTTTTCACCTGTCAAGCGTTAGACATTTCTAGAAATTCTAGGAAATATCCCTTGATAGTAGCTCTTTACGTGTAATTCAGTTGAAAATATCCTTTTAGTAACAAGTATTCTATTGCTCTTGGTAATAAACATAAATCTCTTGGTAACTAACAGTTAAGGATAAATCTCTACCGAGGGTTTGAAGAAGGATATTTCCTCAATAAAAGCTCAAGAGTACTTAAGACCTACTCATCTCTTTTAGTACCGTACTGAACTATATAAGTTAGCGCAACAGGTTATTTGGTTATTTGTGTTTCTGATGAACCCAAACGAATTTCATCAAAATGTTAACCAAAGAAGCGATACGAGCAATAAAGGAGGAAACTAGTAGTGGCCAACCGTCGGGTGTAAATGATTCAGATTCAGAAGAAGACGTAAAGGTGATGCCCAAGTATAGGAGCCCGGTTAACATAAGCAACGAAAAGTTTTTGATGAGCTCAAGGAATCTGAGAAGGAACCATCGACCTGAGAGTGGCAGGAGAAATCATGGAGTAGGTTTTAGTGGCGGAACATCAAGCTTTCTTATGATAGAGCCAGGTGATATGTAAAAATTATATTGAACTATAATAGGAACTAGGAAATGCACCGAGTCAAGCGTTTCATGGATATCAGTTTTTCGAGCAAAAGCGAACCGAATATCTCTGATTTCGACGGTGGTGTGGATTCAGTCACCTCACCGGTAAGTTGTGCCCAGTAAAGCAAACATCATTGTCCAACAAAACAAAAACGGAGAAAGATAGCGTTGCCGGAGAGGTTCCCGCCAACTATACACTTCCAAGTGCGAAAAAATCTCGCGTCACTCGTGTTACTAAGGATGATCTCACAAAATGGAGAACACTGGGGACAATGCTAATACAAAAAGGATCCACCGATGTTGAAGCTGCTGTATCGAAGCCAACAAGCATTTATCGCATAAAATTTTCTCTGAAACGTAGCGCGCCAGAAATAAAAGCTCATGCGTCACCAGATTTCGGCATTGAAGAAGAGTCCAATTATCCTGAATATATTGCTAAAGGCAAGGTCGGTCGTAAAGAAGGAGCGATATTCAAAGCATCGAGAAAAGGATCCAATGGTGGTATGTTTTGTTCAAGTTCTACTTTTTTGGAGGAGCTTAAGAAGCAGACGAGGTTTCAAGTATCTCTCGTGTGAGCCTACAATCCAGGTTGGCAAAATACATTCCAGGAAGAGAAAAACTCAAGGAATCATATTCAAAGGGAGTCAAGATGATAAGGTACTCCTGAAAAAAGGTTGAAGAATGTTCTCAAGGATGGATCATATAGTCCAGGTTTACAAAACACATCCCGGGAAGAGCACAACTCAAGAAAGCTGAATAGCAAGTCAAGTGCTCAACGACCAAGCTAGAATCGAGAACTCAACAGTGTTTGCAGTAAATCCACCAGGCTTAAGGAGAAGTTTCTTAATCTTTTTGGAGATGACGATGTAGAAAATGAATATTTGTCGAAGCAGCTAAAAACAGTTTCCCGTATAGCAGCTAGTAAATTACAGTCGACTACTACGGAACATATACCCTCCAAATTAGCGTCAATCATTGCGAAACCTAAGTTCTCCAAATTAAAACCAAAAATCAAGGCGAATAAAGCGAGCACTTTTCTAAACGATTTACAAGGATTACTTTTTGACTCAACACAAAAGCAAGCAAAATGTATGTGAAGCTTGGTGAATGCTAGAGCAGAAATGAAAGACGGGGGATGAACATATGTAACTGGGATTTTAGAAGGAAATTTAAGCATTAGGTGAAGAGATTAAATCGAAGCGTTTCCAGAAACAGCAGAAAACTTTGAAACATTTAGAACGTAAAATGAACACGTTGAAAATTAGTAGGTATTAAGGAAAATGATAGAAGAATAGGACTTAATTGATATGTTAACTTAATATCGTTTGGATAAATATACATGTCAATTTCATATTCTGTCTATTAGCCATGTATCATCTATCTAATTGGAAGGTCACTTATGTTGGGTTGCAGATAGATGAGCATTGTATTTTGAACTAATCTATTGTTATCTTCTGCAGTAGATGTGTGTTGCTGCTTACTCTATTTTCAAATGGATATTGTGTATTCCACTTTTGAACAAGTGATCGTCTTTTAGCGAAGTGCTTGTATAAAGATCAACATGTTCTCTCCATGCTTGCGGCCTGCGTAAGTGTTAAGGTTCCTTGAATGCAAATGGTGTTGTGTGGGGAAAATGAAATTGGAAATTAAATTACCCACTGGCCTTAAAAACAAAGTAGGTCATTGTGGTGATAATGACCCGCTCGTTCAATTAAATTTCTATCTGGCAAGTGACTTGTTCAAGCTTGGAAACAATAAGAAGTCACACGGAGCCAAATCTGTGGAAAATGATGGATGGCGTAGTAGTTTGCAGCCACTTTTACCAATATGGCCACGGTATAGGTGTGAGCGAGTACGTTTTCATGGTGAAAGAGCACTTTTTTTTCGCAAAATGGGGCCTTTTTTCTGTGATTCGGCATCAAATAAGCCCAATAATTCGGCATAGTAGAGCTTTGCGACACCTTGTGAATTCCAAAAAACAGTGGTCATCACCTTTTTTGCCGATAAAAAAGTCTTTGCTCTCTTTGGAGTACGTTCGCCAGCTAAAGTCCGCTGTTAAGGCTACTCTTTGGTCTATGGTGTATATTAGTAGAGCTATATTTCGTCAACGGTTACAAAACGACACAGAAACTCCTTCAGACTGCGCTTAAACAGCGTCAAACATTGCTTTGAAATGGTTCCGTGGTTTCATTTGTTGTCCAAAGTGAGCAAACATAGCAGTCATTGCACCAACAGATTTTCTTTGCCCAAAATTGCATGCCCAATAAGAGGTGTTATTTTGATATTAAAAGAAAAATGCCACTTTCTAATATAAATGATCGGATGATTATTATATTTTTGCCGGTGACCTGAATGCCAAGCATACATCATGGCTAAACGCCACCAATAATCCAAGAGGTGTATTCCTGAAATCATGGATAACAGAGAACCATATTGAATACAGGTGCAACCTATATGGGTCGGAGTTCCCAACATACCCTCGGACAAATTCATATTTGGACCTCTGCATTGCTGACGCAAGACTTGAATTCAGCTTTAATAGTCCTCAACGGAAACTGCAGGTGCTTCCTTACGATAGCGACCATAACGCAATCGTAATGGAAATCAATCATCACAGGGATGATTTCTTCCTCATTCCAGTTCAACATGAAAACCATCGGTTGAATTTCAAAAAAACAGACTGGGGAAAGTTTCAAAAGAAGTTTAATCGGGAGTACCAGAAGCAATGTCCCCCTTCTGATGATGGCAACGCTTGCTCAATGGTTCCTAATAACAGAAATCTAACTGACGATGAAATAGATCTCTATTTGTCGAAGTTAGAGAAGCTGACGTTGGAAACGATTGAGAAAGTAGTTCCCAAGATTAAACATCGAAACAATATGGAAGGATATGAAACACCAACCATCGCAAGGTTGAAAAGATTGAAATGCCTTCTTCTCACACGCGTCAACAATATTTATCGACGATTTTTGGACTACAACCATCCCTCGTTGGCTTTGTTGAAATTACACCTGAAGAATGTCCGGAACTTAATCCGTTCATACTTCAGGAGTGAGGTCAGCAATCAATGGGCGGAAAAACTGAGGGGTATTAGCCCACAGGACCCAGATGGCGTTTTTGCGAAAGTGAATAGCTTATTCCGCAGGAAGTCTCGAGTGAAGGTATCGAATCTTGAAGTCACTAGTGATGAGATAAATAGTCTCGATAGAGCTGGTATCGAAATTGATAGTACGACTGCGGATAGAAATGGAAACAGGATTATATGTGATGGATTGCAGAAACTTGCCCTGACTGGAACACATTTAGAATTGGTTCATCTGCCAAACCCAGAGAGAAGGAATGAAATATTTTCGGAGTTCGTTGAAGCAAAAGTTTCCGACTTCAAATCAAGCCTGAACGGCCAATCAATTCTTCATTTCGATGAAACATTCACATCTGACCTCATACCGAGCTTGAATCTTATTGATTATTTTGTCAGCTATGAAGACTTGTGTTTCATATTTCGCAGAATAAACAACAAAAAATCATGCGGTACTGACGGTACTCCTAACATAGTTCTCCGACATTTGCCTGAGGTTGCTATTAGGAATTATTGCATATTGTTCAACAACATGTTGAACAATTCATATTTCCCAAATGAGTGGAAAAAGGCTAAGGTATTTCCGATCTTGAAGAAAGGAAAAGAATTTTCATGCCCTAAATGCTATCGCCCAACCAGCGTGCTGCCTAACATCAGCAAGGTGTTTGAAGTGATACTCAACAGAGCATTAAATGCCCACATTGAGAAATATGAGTTGATGCCGAATCGCCAATTTGGTTTTCGTGCCAGGCATTCGACCATACATGCAATAACGAAAGTAACCTCAGACATCTGTTGGAAACTAAACAACAAAGAATGTGTTGGAGCATGTCTCATTGATATGGAGAAAGCCTTCGATACGGTGTGGTTAGATGGACTAGTTTTCAAACTTCTTCAGGACAGGTTCCCCAGACACCTTGTCGCCATGATGTGTAATATGTTATACGGGAAATCGTTTGTTGTAACTGATGGAAATCTGACAACAATGCGCGAATTCAAGGTCTTGAATGGTCTACAGCAGGGAACAGTTACTGCGCCCCTGCTTTTCTCAATATTCATTCGCAAGTTATTGAACAGCTTTGATTTTAACGTCTCGCCAACGCGATCATTGGTAGCGTTTGCTGATGATCTAATCATCTATACGGCAGACCGAAAAGCTACAATAGTTCAGAGCAATCTTCAAAAAATGTTTAATGATGTGCAGCTCTACACCGACAATTGGCGAATGAAAATCAATGCGCAGAAGTGCGAAACAATCTTGTTTCGGACAACGCTGCAGGGGGCCAGTCAAGACCTGAAACGTAATTGGAAGGATTTCCACATTATGGCTGGTGAGGGTAGTTCAGAACGGGTTCCACATAAATCCTGTGTTCGATACCTCGGTGTTCATCTCGATCAGTATCTGTACTACACTGAACATGTCAAAATCATGCTCAGTAAGGCACTAAAAGTAGTCATGGCCCTTCGGCGACTCTTTCATTCCAGATACATTGATCAAAAAGTCAAAGTTATTTGTTACAAGACCCTGGTTAGACCAGTTTTGACATACGGATGCCAGATCTGGTACAACCAGAGTGCTAGTACAATGGAAAGATTAAGAGTTTTCGAAAGAAAATGTCTTCGTGCATGTACTGGTTTGTACAGAAAGCCTGAGACGGATTGGCAACACTATATATCGAATAGAAAAATTTATCAAACCGCTCAAGTGACAAGAGTCGATATCTTCATATTGAAACTTCTTCGGAATCATATCGCAAGATCTGTAACAGTGAGTGAAAACCCTTGGATTTCACAGCCGTTCCACCCTACAGACGGGTATATTGTGACTTGCCTCACTACTGGCTTCGTTCCTCCAGAAGCATTCGTGTATTTGGACATGAATCGATATATTTTTGATTCTGATGGCGTCCCAATCATATATCACATATACCGACGGGCCACCGATAAGAAGATAAAATATCCTCCGAATCTGAGTTCACGAGACCAACAATTCCAATGGAGATACTCATTTGCTAGATTCGTTGAGGCTGATCGAGCTGAGATGGAGCAATCTAGGTATTGGTGGCTGAATGACAATGTCTAAATTATTCGTGTTTATTTTCTGTTTTTGTGCTTTTTCTCGTTACTTAGTTTTTAAGATTCATCTCATTATTGCTACATCTAGTGTTGTTGTTTATTTGTATTATAATTTAGGTATAGGTTTCAATATAAGGTAACGTTTTTTTTGTTTTTTTTTTTTTTTGATTGAACTTATTTAGAATTAGGGTGTAACATATTAGGTATAGGATATAAGTTCATTTTTGTGTTAGTAGTATAAGTAATTTTTGAATAGTGCTGGTTGGTTTTTACTCCTTTTTCCAATTGAATCAAAAAATATGAAATAATCTTAATTAATTTAAATTTACAAGTGTATTTTTTTCATTAAATGTGTTTAACTGATAACGTATAAATTTAGAGAGCCATTCGTGCCATTAAGTTTTTTATAGTTTTATTGTTTGGAATTTGCTTTATGTTCTTTTAAAAATTTATAACGATTAGTATTAAATAAAGCGCTTTTGACTTTGACTTTGACTTTATGATCGGATGTTTATTTCATTATAAAGAAGAAGATATGCCATTAATAGCGACAAATAACATCAGGCAAATTATTCCCGCGACCAAGCTTACAGGACCATATTCTTTTCATGAAATTTTCCATAACCAAATCGCAAAGTGGCTGCCCTATGTCCTCGATAGCCTCACGAATTCTATCTTTGAGGTCTTGAATTGACGCTGGACTATTGAGGTAGGCTTTTTTTTCACGCGGCCTCTAGTGTAGAATTGTGGTCACCTCTTCAAGAGATAACACGGTCCGGAAACTTTTCCCGTAAAAGATTAATGGGTTCGTTGCTTTTGTGGCACATAGCGCCATCTTGTTGAAAGTAATCGTTGTCCAGATCAATACCATCCAACTTCGGCTATAAAAAAATCATTAATCATCTCTCGAAAGCGCAATCCATTCACCATAACTGTTGCTCCAGCCTCATTTTCGAAAAAGTAAGGTCCAATGACTCCATCGGGCCATAAACCGCACCAAACAGTCACACGTTGAGGACAGAGGGGCTTTTAAACAATAACTCTTGGGTTTTCCGAGCCCCAGATGCGACAGTTTGCTTGTTGACGAAGCCACCGAGGTCAAAATGGGCCTCATCATTCAAGATGATTTTTCGACGGAATTCCGGATCATTATCATGCATTTCAAAGGCCCAACCAGCGAAGACATGACGTTGTTGATGATTGACTGGCTTGAGTTCTTGTGTTAACTGAACTATATAAGCCTTAAGACCCAAGCCTTTATGCAAAATACGGTGTAATGACGTTTGTGGAATGCTTAATTCCAAAGAACGACGAGGAATGGACAAACCTGGGTTTTCTTCAACACTTTCGGCTACAGCAGCAATATTATCGGCTGTTCTTGAGTGACGTGCACGGGTTTTACTCTTCACATTACTAAATTGTCACAACAGGTTGAATTTTTCCACCGATTTCTACATTCTAGTCCGAAAAGGTACTTCACGACGACCCAAAGATGTTCGAGTTTTACAAACCGTCTCTGCCGAATTTTCACCAGTTTTACAGTGAGTTTTAATAATTTCATTGCGTTGTTGAAGCGTCAATTTTTAATAATGGCGTGCTTGTCAAATAATAAAAAATGACAGCTTCAAAATTGACATCTACCAAAATAGCGGGCTATTCAAAATAACACCTCTTATTGGAAATCCCTTTATGATACGAAACACGCGGTCTTTTGAGATGCCTATTGTCTCAGCTACCTGGCAGACCCTCTGCTTAGAGTTGTCTTCAAATCCAGCACTGAAACCTGAAACAAAAAAAAAAGCACAAAGAATCGTTTTTTCTTTTATATTCAAATTAGAAAACTTACCTGAATTTGATGTTGTTTACACTCCCAATCAATATTGACAGACGTTTCTGACATCTGATTGTCAACAATTACTGAAAATCACGGTGATTATTTTATCCGGAACGATATATTGTGAATTTAGAGTTACGATATTGTCAGTTTGAAATTCACTGAATGCGAATTAGAAAGTACCGAATTCCTTTGTTTTGAAAATTGCGGTGCAGCGAAAAATCTGTACATATTATCTCATTAGTTTTCTGGATGTGAATGTGAACGGTCGAAAAGTAAATTTAAAGATAAATTCAAAGTAAAATCAATAAGTTCTGTAGTTGAATTTAAATTAGTAAATTAATGAGTTTGTGATTGAATTTAAATTAGAAAATAATAAGGTGAAATAAATAGTATTTTTGTTTTTCAATTCAAAGTGTTTTATATCCAGAACATTTTTGGTCCGTCGAGCCGGATATAAGAATTCGTATAGATAATCGAATCCGGTACCAATTAATTATTTGATGTGGTAAAATTGAATATAGTGACAGTTTCTTTAGTGGTATTATTTAAATTCCGGGCCGCGCGGTGAATTAAATCCAAGACATATGGTTAACGGCAAGGAGGTCTGGTAAGTCCTTTTCCATTTTCCTTATTTATCCTTTGTTTGAAAAGTTTCATACTGCTGTGCATCAAAGAGATGAAAATATAAACGTTGTTTCGAATTTTATTTATTATACATAACTGTTTGAAAGTTTCTCAATTCTGAGCGTTAAAAGACGCCAAGCAAACTTTGTTTGCAGTGTTTGGACATAATTGTGATAACTGTTGATTGCTTCAATTTTAATTTTGAACAGTTGGTGTTAAGAAACGCGCAAATTAAACTGTGCAAAGTGTTTGACGTATTATTCAAGCACTTACGTAAGCAACATCAACCGTTTGAATAATAGTGACCGAATATTGATAATAGGAAATAGCATATTACAGGTCAAATTCAGTCGTCACAGACAAGAAATTGTAAGCCGAACGCAATCTGCCGACTTTGACATGTACTCTTGCTAGTACAGTATTTTAAAACTACGACAAATGGAACGTATAGTAGCGCAACAAGACGTACTAAACGAGCAAATACATAAAATGTACAATAATTTCCGAAAGGACTCCAAAGCCCGTAAAACGTTGGCGTACGTCAATAAATTAATACAACGGGTACAAGAGGTCCGTCCATCATTTATTCAAACTCATGATCAAATATTCGCATTGATTCAAGGGAAGGAAGATTTGACACTGAAATATTTTACGAAAAATGTGTATGTTACCTTCGAATAGTTCAATTTGAATTTCGAAACGGAGTTGGAGGAATTGCGTATAGAGCGTGAATCGCAAGGAATGCAAGGCAATCAGAATACACAAAATCAACCCTTGAAGGCTTCAGAAAGGACAGACGTTCGACTCCCGAGAATAAATTTACCGAAATTCAGTGAGAGATACAGTGATTGGACAGCATTCAAGGACCTATTCACATCGTTAATTCACATCAAAACAAATATAGCCAAAGTGGAAAAGCTGCACTATTTAAAATGTAGTCTTGCAGGAGAAGCCGAGCAGCTACTGAAACATTATTTAGTCACCGATGACAATTACGACTTGGCATGGAAGCTTCTACTAGAACGATACGATGACAAACAGGTCCTCCTGAACGTGCAGCTGAAAAGGTTACTAACGTTAAGCAACGCTAATGAATCTGCTTCTTCAATAAAGCTACTACTGGATAGAACGCTTGATTGTGTTCAAGCAATAAACAACTTAAAAACTGACGATAAGTGGGATGCGATGTTGATTCATCTCACCACACAACGTTTGGCAACTGATTCACGCCAATTGTGGGAACAACAGCAAGCCTCTCTTCCTGAACCACCGTCATTTCAAAAGCTGAAGGATTTCATGCAATCTCGTTTCAGAGCGTTGGAGGCTGCTGGAGTGGATGAACAAAGACCAAACAGAACTGTTCATAATGTATTGATAAGTAAGACAGGTCAACTATTGAATTGTATCCTCTGCAAGGGTTCACATCATCTCAGACAATGTACAGAGTTTCAACAAGCTAGTCACTCAATAAAATTTGATACAGTTAAAAGGAATGGCTTATGTCTGAATTGTTTGGAAAAGAGACACTTGGTTGGGCAATGCCCTAGCAAAACTAGATGCTTTCGCTGTAAGAAAGCACATCACACGCTGCTTCACAGGTCTGAAATGACAAGCAATACCGACGTCAGTCGTCGAACATACATGTCACCTAAATACGAAACTCAGGGATCGAGTTCTGGAATTTTCAATGAGCAACAACGAATGGCAGCACCTAATGAACAACCCACAATGGCATTTACACATAGCACACAATCACAGATGTTGGATGTGTCCGGAAACCTCTTATCGAATAAATCACTAACAGCCGCTATAATGGACACTCCGATTTTGGAAAATATGCAAACGGTATTATTAGCGACAGCTTTAGTGAACGTAGAGACTTCAAATGGAGACATGACACTCCATGCTTTACTAGATCAAGGGTCACAAACGTCAATCATTTTGGAATGCGCAGCCCAAAGATTAGGTCTTAAACGTAAACCCACAAACACTACTATAGCAGGCATTGGGAAATCAAAGGGTATTTCGACAAATGGAAAATTGAGAATGAAGTTATATCTCAGAAATAACGAACATTGGACCATAGAGGCTATCATCTTAAATAAATTGACTAACTTTATTCCATCACAGACTATTTCTACGTCCATTAGAAAACAAATTGAACACCTAGACCTCACTGATCCTCACTTTGATAGACCCAGCAAAATTTCTCTGCTATTAGGAGCAGACATTTATGCACAAATAATCCTCGGAGGTATTAGAAATTTGAAACAAGGGCCAGTACCCCAATTTACCAAATTGGGCTGGATAATATCTGGGAAAGTTGACATAGGCAACACCCAAATATTACATACATTTACAATTGAAACAAACCGAAACTTAGAAATCAGCGAAGAATTAAAGAGATTTTGGGAAATTGAAGAAGTCGGAACGAGCCGAGTCATGACGCAGGAAGAAGAAGCTTGCGAGCAACACTATCGAACTCACGTACAAAGGGAGTCAAACGGACGATATCACGTCCGATTACCTTTCAAAATATGGATTGCCAGCATCACTTAGGAACCTCTAGAACAAGTGCAGTAACAAGCCTATTGAAATTAGAAAAACGTTTTGCCGTGAACAAAGAACTTTATGCAGAATACTCAACCGTAATCCAGGAATACATCAACTCGGGCCACATGAAGGAAGTTCCTTATTGTGAAGAGTCAGTTTTCGAAGCTGGAAGGAAAATCACCACAGCCAATTTTCTCCCACATCATGCTGTATATAAAGAAAGTACCTCAACCAAATTACGCGTAGTGTTTGACGCGTCGAAGAAAACGAGTTCTGGAGTGTCACTCAACGATATTTTGTTGACTGGACCATCTATTCAAAAGAGCATGACGTCAATCATCATCCGATGGAGGTTGAAGCAGTTTGCAATGATGGCTGACATCACAAAGATGTAAAGACAGGTGAACATGCATCCTCAAGATGCTAATTTTCAAAAGATTGTCTCAACCGAATGAACCAATCAAAGACTACTGCCTTACAACAGTGACTTTTGGAACCACGTCTGCCCCATTTCTTGCAATACGCACGCTAAACCAACTGGCGATGGACGGAAAAGAAAAATTTCCTGTTGCTTGCGAATCGGTACTAAACGAATTTTATGTGGATGATTTGCTATCCGGAGGACACAGCCTACAAGAATGCATCATCAAAAGAAATCAATTGACTGAACTACTGAGCTCTGATGGTTTTCAATTACGAAAATGGATAGCAAATAATAAACAAATTTTGCAAGGAGTCCCAACACAGGATATAGAGATGAAGGAAGCAATCGACTTCGATCTGGATCAAGGGTACAAATCGTTAGGATTTATGTGGTTTCCATTGATGGATTACTTCACGTATCGACTGAAGAAGCATGAACAACTAACAACGTACACAAAACGTGCTATTCTATCAGAAGTAGCACGTCTATATGACCCGCTAGGCTGGATAGCACCTATCATAATAGTGGCGAAAATATTACTTCAAAGTCTTTGGTTGTCTGGGCAAGACTGGGACGACCCAATACCAAGTCATCTAAACACAGAATGGATTACTTTGTGGAAGCAGCTACCTGCAATTGAACGTATTAAAATAACAAGATGGGTGACATATCAACCAGACGCACTTGTATCTCTCCATGGATTCTGTGACGCTTCTCAAAGAGCTTACGCGGCTGCGGTTTACTTAGTCACACAATCAGGTTCAACGATCACCTCTCATCTTCTTGCAGCCAAAACCAAGGTGGCACCCACAAAACCAGTGACTCTTCCCCGTTTAGAGTTACGTGGAGCAGTATTATTGTCTCGGTTATTAAAGAAAGTCACAACGGCATTAGAATTGGAAAAGATGTCCACCTGGTTATGGACCGACTTGGAGATCATTTTAGCTTGGTTGAGAGGTCATCCCACCCGATGGTCTATCTTCGTCAGCAATAGAACGGCTAACATTGTTGAAAACGTTGGCAACGTGCCGTGGTGTCATGTGCCGTCAAAATACAATCCAGCTGATGTAGCTTCGAGGGGAATTAAACCCGACGAGCTGGTCAATAATAAACTATGGTGGCACGGACCAAGCTGGTCAACTGCACCGATCGATGATTGGCCTGATAATAAAGATATACCATCCACTGATATCGAGCAACGTAAACGTACGATGGTTAGTATTGGAATAATAAAGGACAATTTTTTGGATGATCTATTGAAAAAATACTCGACACTAACAAGGTTAATAAGAATCACCGCTTATTGTTTTCGTGCGATTAAACCGAAATGGAATCGACTAATCTCTCAAACATATCTCACTAGCGATGAACTTAAACCTGCTTTTGAATTCTGGGTCAGACATGCTCAACAAACGGAATGCTTGGCAGAGTTACTAAATCTTCAAAAATTGAAACCAGTTGGAAATAAAGGCCAATTTGCTAATCTGAATCCATTTATAGATAAAAAGGGCATAATGAGGGTTGGAGGTCGCCTACAACACGCTCAACTCTCTTTCGATGAAAAATATCCAATCATCTTACCTCAGAGTGGAAAATTTACTGAACTAATTCTAAATAAGATACACCAATCAACAATGCATGGAAAAACGCAGTTAATGCTAAATAATTTGAGAAGAAAATTCTGGCTAATAAACGGACGCAAACAAATTAAAAAATTCACACACCGGTGTGTCCGCTGTTTTCGTGCTAATGCAAAGGGTTTGGCGCAACTAATGGGAGAACTGCCAGAAGCTCGAGTAACTATATCACGCCCGTTCACACACACAGGTATCGATTTCTGTGGCCCATTCAATCTCAAAGATCGCCATGGAAGAGGATGCCAAGCAATATTTATCTGCCTGGCTATGAAGGCTATACATATAGAAGTCGTTAGTGATCTTTCTACACCAACATTTCTAGCAACGCTGCACAGATTCATGGCAAGAAGAGGAGTTTGCAAACACATTTATTCCGATTGTGGGGCAAATTTTGTTGGAGCAGCTGCTGAACTAAAAATCATGATGAAAATAAATGCTGATGCGGCTGAGACCTTAGCAAATGATGGAGTAAAATGGCATTGCAATCCACCAGCTTCCCCTTATTTTGGTGGACTCTGGGAAGCTGGAGTGCGTTCAATTAAATTGCATTTACGTCGAATAGTAGGCAACGTACCTTCATCATATGAAGAGCTTTCTACAGTGTTAGTTAAAATAGAAGCTTGTCTTAACTCTCGTCCTTTGTGCCCTCTAACTGACGATCCTAGCGATATCACTGCATTGACTCCAGCCCATTTTCTCATCGGTGACGTTATGGGAGTACCACCTGAAAGGGAATTCGAAATGGCCAATATCAATCACTTAGACCGATGGCAACTGACTCAAAAACTTACCCAAGATTTTTGGAAGCGATGGCAGAAGGAATACTTGAGTTGTCTCCAACGTCGGCCGAAATGGTTAATTAAAGAAACCAACGTGAAAGTTGGTGATTTATGCATCTTAAAGTATGAGAAGCTGCCATCCTACCGATGGCCTTTAGCTCGGATCACGCAAGTACATCCGGGTCCCGATGCAATAGTACGCGTTGTTATGGTTTGGGCAAATGGTAAAACATACAACCGATCCATCACAAAAATAGCATTACTGCCTATACAAAGAACGACACCATCACAATATACATCATAGCCAAACATTCCAATTTATCATTCCCTTGTTTCCCAACCTGTCCATCAATTTCCCATGTTTTCAGAACCGACTTGCCGTAACCACTACGAGCATAACCGCAAACTAAAGCGCGATGACGGTGTAGGTGGACGGTCAGTATAAGGTGGGATAACTTCACCACGCCAATGCATCGAACCACGGATCAAAACTTAAAGAACGCTGAAACCAAACATCCGAGCCTAATTGACATCAAAGGTATATCGAATAATAAAACTATCAAACTAATGCTTACATTTACAGGAACTGCACTTGAGAGTAAAGCTGATGAGAGTTTTCAATAAACTCCTCATTCGAGGGAGAATGTTTAGAGTTGTCTACAAATCCAGCACTGAAACCTGAAACAAAAAAAAGCACAAAGAATCGTTTTTTCTTTTATATTCAAATTAGAAAACTTACCTGAATTCGATGTTGTTTACACTCCCAATCAATATTGACAGACGTTTCTGACATCTGATTGTCAACAATTACTGATGATCACGGTGATTATTTTATCAGAAATGATATATTGTGAACTTAGAGTTACGATATTGTCAGTTTGAAATTCACTGAATGCGAATTAGAAAGTACCGAATTCCTTTGTTTTGGAAATTGCGGTACAGCAAAAAATCTGTACATATTATCTCATTAGTTTTCTGGATGTGAATGTGAACGGTCGAAAAGTAAATTTAAAGATAAATTCAAAGTAAAATCAATAAGTTCTGTAGTTGAATTTAAATTAGTAAAATAATGAGTTTGTGATTGAATTTAAATTAGAAAATAATAAGGTGAAATAAGTAGTAGTTTTGTTTTTCAATTCAAAGTGTTTTATATCCGGAACACCCTCAATTGTCGGTCTGTCAATGCGAACTTGTATATTTTTGTCACGTTATCCTCCATGGAAGTCATTTTTGGGGCACCTGAGCGTGGCCTATCAAAAACCGACGTACGACTACGTTGACACTCGTTAAACCAGTTTCTTACGATCACCATTGCTGGAACAGAGCAACTGTACATGGCATCCAAGCTCTCTTTGGTTTTGCTGCGCGATTTCCCTTCCAAAAACGAAAATCTAATCACCGACGGATATTGCTCTTTCTCCATTTTTCTAAAATCCGTGGACACGCGCGCTTCGACAAGTGGTCAAAACAAAACTACAAGTTAGATTTAGCTAAAATTCGGGCAGTAACCATCTATCTTACTACATAATAGTGAATCTCTCTTGCGATAGTGGCGGCATCGGATGGTAAAGCTAGGCACTTATCGAATCGTACTGGAATGAATATCATCAATATATAACATATCCAAGCGTTATGTTAATCATATTGTCATTTAGATTACTATTATGAATACAAACTCATATGCTTTCAAATACTTTTGTGATCCACCCTTAAGTCCAGGAAAGCTTTTTGCTTTATATTTTTGCCGGTACTATTTGGGCACGTTGAATATCTCCCATGATCATAAAGGAACCCCACCAGTTTTCCTAACATTTCAACAATCGTGGAAGTTGCCGTAGTGGCAGACGTCAGAGTTTAGCAGTGGGATGCCAAGCTCGGAGTGGTGTACTGAAGCCGGCAAGTGCTCAATCGTGTTCCGGGTCTGCCGTTATATCCTCTGCTTGTGTTGTGCTACTCTACATTTAAAAACCTGAAAAAGGAAAAGGGAGGCTAGCCTTAGGAATGAAATAATACGTTCGATCAAGATAATGAGATACTTTAACTATCTCAAACAAAGGCTCAAAAGGGACTAGAGTGCTTCAGCAAAAAACTCATGCACAAATTAAAGTAAGGTGGGTAGACAGAACTAAGCTCATGTCAAAAATGTAGATAAATAGAATGATTTTATTCAAGAAAGGCTTATATGACATGCACAAGAAATATATTATTGCTTTAAAAGAACTCCATTTTAATCAGCCAACATTTTGTTCCAATATTACTAAAATCCTTGTCTGACCTGAATCTTAAATGTATTTTTGTGGTTTATCTTATCTGAAAATTTGGAGAAGAATCAAAAGTGTAGTGTCTGGTTCGATGAAAGGCCCATGTTGTAGAAAAATCGTATGTGATTGTTGGAATCGGAGGAAATTTAAATGGATATGCCTTCGGTAAATTTTATTGAAACTTATAGAATAAAATGATATTTTAAAAAACTACTTGAATGGCTGATTTTATCAAATTTAATGACACTAATACAGTTTTGCTGACAAAAATGTGATATCCTACTACTATTGACAAAGATCAATGAATTTCAGCCTCTAAGTGATTTATTGGATGTAGCTACATGACTTTTAAGGATTTCTGAAGGAAATTTCGTTAAGAGCTACTAGTTTTTCGTGCTATTTTTCCACCTATCCATCCATCTGTTCGTCCATACATCTATTCATTTGTCCGTTTATCCACGCGTCAGAACAAATATCTTAGCAAACTATAATAGAAGCTACAAAGCTAAAACTTTGTGAAACAGTCAGAAGTGGTAATCTTTAAAAAGTTTAGGTCTTATTAAATATATCAAATTCTTTAGGGGGTCCCCCCTTACAACGAAGTGGCCCTGCTCGAGCAAAGTATCAAATGAAAGGTCTGAGCACTTTAAGAATCCGAAAAACGAGTCATTTTTTGCATTAGGAATCGAGGAGGAGACAAAATGCATGAACAATATTTGTGTCCCCTCCTCTAAAGATTGGACACCTTTGAGCCGAAAATCTGAAAAACTCACCAAGGTTGGTCTTGATGAGTCCTAAGGTAACAAATACCTCAGAAATCAAAATGCACTCAACTCTGTTAATAATAATATAATTTGTAAATGTTACATTTTCTCCCAAAAATCAAAACGGTGCCCTTACGTATGTAGGTTGATATAAGACCCTTATGCATACAAAATTTCATGGAAAGCAAATTATAATCAAGTGAGTTATCGTCATTTTAATTGTATGGAATTACCGAAACAATAACACATATTGATAGTTAATATGTATTTCAAATTGCCCAAGGCACTCTTATTTTTATCGGATTTTCATGAAAATTTAAGGAATAGTGATTTACTTGAATATGTTCAATATGCCAAGCATTCAAAGAAATTTAACATGGAACAAAATCGCGTCCGTTGTGTGCTTATGAACGAAATTCTGCATCTTTGGATGAATTTGAACGATTTTTTAAACAAGTATTGGGTGAATAATTCATATCATCGATTCATGGCGTCAGAAAATTTTGTTTGAACCCTAGAATGGTTACCAAGGCCTTCTTTTAAGAGCTCTCTCTTGCCTCCTCAACGAAAAGTTTGTACATCTCCCCTTCTTGTGTCCCCCAGGGTACCAATAAGGCAATTTAAGGACTTGTTTTGAAAAGATCTCATAAAGGCCTTTCTAAAAACACCCTATTTGACTACCAAAGGTGAAGAAAAAAAATTTGAAGGGTTGCCTCTTTCTATGGGGAGACCCCCTTTAAAACCCTTTTAAAAAAAATGGTCACTCTTCAACTCTCAAGAAGTCATCACTTTTGATCTTTTCACATAGTTACATGAATGTAGCGGACGGGCGGACAGCTAGACGGGCACAGGTCGTAATTGCAATAGGGTTTTCTATTTTAGTACAAAACCCCTAAAAAGGGAAACAATTAAAACAATCCTGAGCAAATGAAACCCAATTATTTGATGAAAAATGTTAAACAAATAATGAAAACATTCATAAAAACAAAACTAACTTACTTGCTCCTTGTTGGGCTGAAGAGCGTTCAGCAGCGGTGAAAGGATGGGCTATTCGAAATTTTAGTATGTATTACATACAAGCTTTCAATACAACGTTATTACCAATTATAAAAAATAGAAAAATTCAATAAGAAAAAGGAAAATTAATTTAATGTCACACGTGAAATAGCATTATAAAGCTGCAGCTCGTTCAGTTATTTACCGTCTGATTTCTATAAATTTTAATTCGTGCGCTTTTTATAGGATTGTTGCATACACATTTCTCTGTCCTCATTTTGAAAACTAAAGTTTGTATTTCTTCTTCGAAAATTCAATGATGAAGCTCGTCTTCAGTATATTTAGCAATAGCTCACTGTATTCTTTCTCCCCTATTTTCGTGTTTTTATACTTCTCTCTGTATTTACTTTTCTGTCAAACTTGATCACTTCTTTTAGAGCTTCGATCTAGGTATCCTGTTTAGTTTGCCACTAATTATTCTCAAGACAATGTTCACCCCATGTTTTGTTTCAACTTTTCTATATCCCACACATATTTAGAGTCATTTTGATTAATTTTTTCCTTCTTCTCTTCTTTCTTACCCATTAGTGACCTTTTCAAAATTTTGCCTTGTTTTTTAAGGCATTTGACTCTCATATTTGCCACAATTTACCTCGTTTTTAGGGTTTTGTACTAAAATACAAAACCCTATTGCAATCACGACCTGTGTCCGTCTGTCCGTCTGTCCGTCCGTCCGTCCGTCCGTCCGTCCGTCTGTATGTCACAGCACTTTTTCTCCGAAACTATAAGGGCTACAGCCATGAAACTTTGTAGAAAGGTCAGAAGTAGTGACCTCTTGAAAGTTCAAGGGTGGAAAAATTTTTCAAAGGCGTTTAAGGGGGGTCTCCCCATATAAGGGGGTGACCCCTCAAAAAAAATTTTCACCATTGGTAGTCGAGTAGGGTGTCATTGGAAAGGTCTCAATGAGATCTTTCCAAAACAAGTCTTAAAATTGTCTTATAAGTACCGAGGGGGGCAGGGGAAGGGGAAATGTACGAAATTTTCGCGTACCCCCCCCCCTCGCGATTGGACACCTTCCATCCGAAAAATCTGAAAAAAATCATGAATGTAGGCCTTAATGAGTACAACAACAACAAATACATGAGAAGTCGAAATTCACTCAACTTTGTTAGTAATAGTATGATTTATCGATTTTGTGTTTTCTTGAATAAAATCTAAACGGTACCCTTAAACTCAATAAAATTTAGCAGAGAGATGACTATTAATAAGATTGATCTTTTCGGAAAGTTTCATAAAGATCGAATAGTATTTACCGAAGTTATAGCGATTTGAATTTTCGTGTATTACTATGGAGCAATATGCCCTGTATTACTATGGAAACATATTGCTATGGAGCCATATGCGCTTTTTACCGACTTAGACACTACAGCTTTGCTAGAATTTGCATGAAAATTTCAGGAGTGATAGGTATCATGAAAATGAGTACACACAATTGAAACAAGTCGAAGAGGCAGGCGAGAGCTCCTAGCAAAAGGGCTTTGTAACCATTCTAGGATTCGAAAAAATAGGCCATGAATCGATGATTACAGTACAGAGGAGTGGCCCCTGAAAAAAAATTTCTTGAAAGGTAGCCGATATGAGTATCAACTGAAAGTTCTCTATGAGAGCTTTTCAAAACAGTTCTTAAACTGACAGTTTTTGCTTCAGTGGGAGCACAGGGGGGGAAATACATGAAAAATGTGTTTCCTCCCTCGCGAACGGACACCAGTGATCTAAAAAATCTGAAAAAAATATCAAAGGAGATATTTATGGGTAAAACTATAACAAATACCTCAGAAGTCAAAATTCGTTCAACTTTGTTAATAATAGTATGATCCTCGAGTTTCACATTTTCTCCAATTAAATCGTCTTTGACATGTTTCTTGATTTTATTCGTTGCTGGTTACTGCATTTTGTAAGTTGAGTACAAAACCCTTCTGACATGAGCATAGGTCTGTCTACCCAACTTGTTTCATTTGACTAACTTAATAAAACACTCTCGGCCAATTTTACGTTCGGCTAGCTTTACCACCTTAAAATTACACGTTCATCTCCTCGCCACGTCAATGTAGCGTAGAAAATTTTTAAGTGCTTTTACCGCAAAAATACACAAAAATTACTAAATTTTAAATACTCCACGGTTTTCAAGATGAACTATCTTCCTCGAGGAATTGCCCTTTGTGAGTCCCCCCAACCACCCTCTTTTTCCAAACTTCAAACTGCACACCAGGTCCCAATTCTGACTGCCGCTACTACCTGATTGATCCGGCAACTCTTTGTTCTCAAAATCATCCGCTGGGGCTCAAATTTCACGCAATTGAAGTTCATTGTACTTCAATTCCCTTCCCTCTGTTAATCCTACAACTTTCACCAAATGTAACATTTCTAATTGCATGTATGTATAGTGATTTGCATATAACCAAGATAGTGCTTAGCTATATGCAAATCATCCTTCATCCAGAAAAATTTGCTTTTGATGAAACTAAAATGATTGTTGCCCCTAAGCTAACACGAACTCACGGTCCTAGTGGACCCCCTGGATTGAGAGTTCAATACTTTAGCAGCTGCACTAGTGTCTGACACTGTAGTATTTGCACTAGCGACCGACATAATCCCACTCATCAAACAACAATCAAACGGGCATATCAATGAAGCTGTAAACTGGAGAATCCCGGCGCAGCCGGATATATATATAGATAGATATATTTTTAACTTATTTTTTAAATAAGTTCAAAGGAATTGATGACATTCTTGACTAATTATCATCCTCATATATATCCTATTTATTGTAGTTCCTGTTGTTTGTTCTGCAGTCCATACTATCTTTGAGAAAACCGTTATAGTCACGAAAGGCGCTATTTAATTTTAATTCGTGCGCTTTTTATAGGATTGTTGCATACACATTTCTCTGTCCTCATTTTGAAAACTAAAGTTTGTATTTCTTCTTCGAAAATTCAATGATGAAGCTCGTCTTCAGTATATTTAGCAATAGCTCACTGTATTCTTTCTCCCCTATTTTCGTGTTTTTATACTTCTCTCTGTATTTACTTTTCTGTCAAACTTGATCACTTCTTTTAGAGCTTCGATCTAGGTATCCTGTTTAGTTTGCCACTAATTATTCTCAAGACAATGTTCACCCCATGTTTTGTTTCAACTTTAAATAACAACACCAAGGCTGAATAGTGCAACGTGAAATGAAGTTTTACTTTATACTTGTAGCTAACTTTTCAATTACTTAAAATCATTTTTCTTACAACAGCAACACTGCTTCAATGAATTGCGAAAAAAATATCATCGTGAACCTCATATCCGTATCTCTCCACTTTATGATTGTGCTTCGCCAGAAACCACATGTAAGGATTGAGTACCATATGTGAAACTTATCGACAAAAGGCCAACGGAAATAGGTATAGAATATTTGCCAAGGTTCCACTCCTGACAACGACACAACGGCCTCCAGCCTTAACTCGACTCTGCTAATATGTCCTGTGCCAATTGGTCGGCTAGCACCATATTTCACATGAGATTGAACAAAAACTCAATTTCACAACTTTCCGCCGATATCCTCGTCGACGTAGACGTAGTCGTGGTTGTCGTCACAGGAGGCAATAGTGTAGAGCTGTATGATTAGCGAATTGGAAAAAAAATCGGAAGCGGTAAGATATGGGAGGCCGTAATATTATCCTGAAAGATAGATTTGTTTGATTACAGTTTTGTGTACTTGGCAAAAACTATTTCAGCGTCTGGTCTGTTTGTTTGACCTAAATTTCCTAGGAAGTTGTTGACATGTGTATCAAACACATTTTTGCAAGCTAATATACTAATATCCGAGTGGAAAGATATGTCAAGTCATTTAATTCATAAGACTGTGAGAAAATGGTTTCGTAAATTGATATTGGCGCCCCATGTATCAATTGAAAGTAAAGACGTTCTGGTTGCTGTATCATGTGAAATGATAGTTTTTCATGAAACATACTCGTTTGTATGTAAACATTGATTGAGAAGCTGAAGCGGTCAAAGGAATATAGAAGATGCATTTTTATGTTTTAAGAAGATAATTGATAACTCTGATTTTCAATATGCCTTTGTTTCTATGTGTTGTAAGTGAGCATAAAGAAACCTTAAATTTTTAAAAGTTTAGTAGACAGGAGAGTGTTTGCACCAGAAGGGTTTTGTAAAAATTCAGTGTTTTTAACAAATTTTCTGATAGCATTATTCGATAACTTGTATACAAAATCGTTCAAATTTATCCAAAAGATTCTGAAATCCTTTCATAAGCACATAACAGTTACTATTTCGTTCCAGCTTAAGTAACTTTTCTAAACATAAAGAAGACAATGAACTGAAGCTAAGAATACCGTCCCTCAAAGACCTAGTCAACAAAGGGATGAAGTTTCAAGAGCGGCAGCAGCAAGGTGAGGAAAAATGCGAAACAAATTATTTCGAAAGAAATTCGAAGTGATTTGGCCACTAGTCAAAACTAATTTGCAGCGCTGGAAGGACTGGCAGAAGAAATGGAAATAGAAGAATAGTTGAACGTAGTTCCAATAAAGCTACTAATGTTACTTTCATTTAATATTTAAAAAATAAAAACAAGGAGAGGAAACAAACTCACAGCTCTGCTGGTTCCTCAGCGGAAGCCAGCAACTAGGTAGAAAAAGTGCCATTAAATGTATCGGGACAAAGCAGAAGAGATATAATGTAATTCACCATGCCTTTTATTTTGTTTTGTGGTAGGGAGGTGAATGCCCATTTACACACAGAGTGTTGGACTCCCATGTTTGCAAGAAGGCGACTGGACTACCCACTAAACACCTCCCCTGTTAACCTGAGAATGCTGCCTGGGACCGTTTGCCACATTTCTTCGGGCCAGGTCTCGTTTTGTTACGCTGTGAGGCGTCTTTAAGCTGTGGGATCCCTCTTCTAGCGGGAAGGGAGAGGGGAAGAAGAATTGCCAGAAGAGCAATCCCCTACCCCCAATAACCCCAGCTGCTGTGAATTTTTTTTTTATAGTTTAGGACTGTCCGAACATAATATGCCGCCTGGTTCCATTTGTCAACCGATTCGAGTACCACCGCGATTATATTATCCGGGGTGAGCTCTTCCGTCTCCTTGTAGAGGTCCCTTCGCAGCATGCCCCATTTTCTGCAAGTTAAAAATGTGTGGCAGGCATTATCTTCCATTCCTGGGCAGAACCAACAATCGGGAGACCGTGACTTACCAACCTTGTGCAGATAAGACAAAAGCACCCATGCCCACTCAAAAACTGGGTCAGATAGAGGTCAGTCTCACCATGCCTTCGATTTAGCCATGGTCTCACATCCAGCATCCTTCCCTTCATGCAATTCACCGAAGACTGCTGTCAATCCTTGATTGAGCGCTGTCTCTCCTCGCCGGTAACCATCTCCCTCGCATCTTCGTTTCGACGCAGATAAAAAGAGCGGCACACTCTAGCAAGCAGGCCAGCAGGTATCACGCCTGCAGTCACTTTCACCACCAAATCAGAGACTGTCGGATACGGAGCTGCAATCCTCAGTGCTCCTCTTCTCTTGATGGGTGGGTCCCGCTACTTTGGCCATAAGTCGACTCAGAGCCGATACTCCCGAAGCAGCCTTCTCAGCCGTCACCCTGATTTGCTTAGAGAAATTCATCTTCGAGTCGATCAGTAGCCCCAGGTACTTTACTGCTGGTTTTGATTCGATTCGTATGCCTCCAATACTGATCATCCTTACTCTAGAGACTCCCTTTTTTTATCAAAATGACCGCTTCAGTTTTCTTCAATGCTAAACTGAGGCTGCGAGCAAACATCTAGTCTCCCACTTGGCACATTAGTGTTACGGGAGCCGCAGTCCAAATATTGCTCACTTCGTGTTCCGTCGTTCCTCGCTGTGTACTGTAAATGACAACATACATATACGAAAAGCTGCGGATTGTAATCAAAGCACCTGTGGGCGTGACGTCGTATCATGGATTAGCAGAAGTGGGTGTGTATTCATACTCGTTTTAAGTATTAAACATATATATCCAAGACATCGCAATCGAACGTATCGCCTCAGTGGAACGAATTGGTTACACGCATTTGCAATGAGGCAAGTCGAGCGAAAGCTTGAGCTTTGTGGTTGCACCAGTCACAGAGAGATGGCATTAAACAAAAACAACATTATAGTTGAACATTGATCATTTTACTGGTAAATTGTTTTCATTATTTTAGTTGGTAAGCAATTAAGTCAGCATGATTATGCTATAAAAGAAAATTAAAGAAGTAAGAAATGGAGAAATATTTCTCCATTCGCTAACTCTAGGCGTGTGCCCGAGCTTATTCTATCCGAAGGCACTAAGCCGGGATTTATGTAACAGAATGAGTATGTAACATACTGATATTTTTTTTCTTAATTTTTTTTTCTTCATTTTCTTGTATTCCTACTTATATAATGAAAAGTTAATGCACATAAAAATATATCAATTTTTGTTTTATGATGAATCAACTTCACAATTATATACTGTTTCGCTTATTCGTTTTTAGGTCTTTGTAAATTTTTTTTTACAAAGACCTACTAGTTTCGCGACCTGTCTGTCCGTCTGTCCGTCCGTCCGTCTGTCCGTGCATCACAGCTGATTTCCTCAGAAATTCTGGAAGCTAGAATGCTCAAACTTTGTGAACGGGTCAGAAGTGATGGTCTCAAAAGTTAAGGTCTTAACAAAAATAAAAAAATTTTTTAAGGGGGGTCCCCCCTAATAACGAATTGGCCCTTAAGAATTTTTTTTAATCAAAGGTAGTCGAGTGGGGTATCAAATGAAAGGTCTTGATTAGAGCTTTTAGAATATGAAATAAAAAAATCATTTTATGAATTAGGGAGTTCAGGGGAAGGCAAAATGTACCGAAAATGCACATCAAGATATAATTAATTCTTTGATGAACTATTGTATAATTAATTTCACATATATAGAGTTATTCATTTTACGCTTGGGAAAGTAAAGCTTAAGAAAACACATAAAATATTCAGAAAGAAACAAAATTTTTTATCCAATATGAAGATTGAACCTTTGCATTATACGTGAAATGTAATATCATTCAAATGTCTTCCATGGGACCTTTTACAGGCCTCAATCCTTTTGAGGTAAATTTCAATGACTTTTCGGTACATTCCCGGCAATATCTCGGCCATAACTCCACGAATATTGGTTTTCAATTGCTCAAGATTTTGAGGATTGTTCGCGTAAACACGATCTTTTGCATAGCCCCATCAAAAGAAATCCAAAGGTGTGAGGTCGCAGGATCTTGCGGGCCAATTGACATCACTCAATCTCGAAATTATGCGTCCTGGAAATTTCTCTTGCAAAGGTGCTCGATTAACCTGTGTTGTATGGCTTGTGGCTCCGTCCTATTGGAACCACATGTTCTACAGATCATAATCTTCAATTTCTCTGCAAAAATAATCGGTTAACATCCGTCCATAGCGGTCAGAATTGACTGTAATGGCCAGACCATAATGCACACCAAACGGTCGCTTTTTCCGAATGCAAAGGCCTTTTGCGATCACCTGAGGATTTTGAGGGCCCCATATGCTGTTTCTGTTTATTCACGTAACCACTGAGCGAAAAATGAGCCTCATCACTAAGAAAATTTTGTTCGAAAAATCATTATCAATGGCTTGTTGTTCAATCACCCAATTCGCATACATTCTGCGTTGTGTATGGTCTTGAGGCTTAAGTCCTTAAGTGAGTTCGATTTTGTACGGATGGACATGCAAATCCAAATGCAAAATGCGCCACAATGAGCCGTAAGACAAGCCCAAATGTTGAGCACGTCGAGGAATCGACAAAGTCGGGTCTTCCTCCACACTTTAAGCAATAACAGCGATATTTTCAGCAGAACGAATGTTGCGACGATGCACAGGCCTTGCAATATCAATAACCGATCCAGTCTCTTCAAATTTTCTCACTGTGTTCGAATTCGTTTGCTGTGTAGTTCGATTATGTCGTAATCAGCTCGTAAAGCAGAATCGCCAAAATAAATAATAAAATTTAATAATGTTAACGCATTCTTCGACTGTTAAACAATCCATTTTCTAAATGGCAAACCTTCAACTAAAAAAACACGCTTTGGATGACATTTACTTAAGACAGATGTCAAATGCCAGGGTTATGAATAACCCTGTATATACAGTTTCGCTTATTTGTCTTTTTACAAAATGTTTTTTTGTTTTGAGTTCATTTATCTTTGTCATATTATATGAAAGGCTTTCTTTTTATTTTATTGCTTGTGTCTGTTTAAATTATGCAGCCCTTTTTAGCTATATTTCATTCTATTTCTTATACTGTTACATTGCTTATATCTCTGCTCAGATTTCTTTCAAGATTTAAACTGTATAAAGTTCATTTGTTATGGCGTTAGCTTCGTTACACTTATTTTCGTTTTCAGACTATAGTTTTATTGATGTTTGGTAGCAACAATAATGTTTCCAAACATAAAAGTTGACAAGGGAGGTGTTTAGTGGGTAGTCCAGTCGCGCATGGGAGTCCCACACTCTGTGCATAAATGGCATTCACCTCCCTACCACAGAAAAAAAACATAAACAAAAAACTGTTTCGGTTTTTTTTACTTTATTCTATTATAATTTTTCTTTCGCATTTTTTAAAGCTTTCTATGATTTTCAATTTGAAAGAAAAAATTTTTCATTTGTATAATTTTTCTTCAGAATTAAATTTCCATAGACTATAACGAAAAGCTTGCTAAATAAGCTTTTGGTTATGTACTTTGCAATTAATATGTTAATTAGTAGGGAAATTTTATTAGTACGAGTATATGAAGCTCTAAATGCTCTTTTGTTTTGGGAACAACCCATTTAAATAGTACATGGTGAACGTAACGCCTGGTCTAGACGCTACGTCTTTCACAGCGTTTTGCCTGCTCAGTCAAAACGTAGCAAAATTGAAAGAGCGTCCAGACGGTGCACATCTTACCAACTTCTTTGCGCAGTTCACGGATACTTAAGCTCTACCAGCTCAAATATCGCTGCAACTGCACACTTCTATGCGCAGTTCTAAAACGTTGCATTTTCCCGTCCACATGCAACATTTTGCCTGCAACGTTTTGGTTTGCGCAGGCAAAATGTTGTGAAAGACGTAGCGTCGGGATCGGGCTTAACATCGATACGATCGTTTTTGTTCGAGAATTATTAGCTTTGGGAGGAATTTTGCGAAAAAATAGCTTTTTATCGATGTGGCTTGCGAGTCATTGTTGTTGCTTCATTGCTTATGCTTAAATTGGTTCGATGGAGTGAGGGGTAATGAGCGTGGGACCTAAGCTTTTCTCTTAATGTGGAGCGTTAATGCTGTTAGTGAGAAACAAAGATTGATAATTTACATGAAGGTGCTTAATTAGCTTTGAAGATAAGATGATAAGGAGAATAACTTTGTCTCTGCAATAACAAATGAGCAAATTGTATTTTATTTGCATAGCTTTCACGTGCGCCAATTGCTCGGAAGTCTATGCTATGTACTATTACATGCTAATTTGTAGTTGGCGGATAATTGCAATTATGATTATTTGTTTCTATTAGGTTAGCTTTATGTAGTTTGTAGTGGGTAGGTCTTGCTGTGCGATTATATAGCTTTTCAGGTAGACGCCTTTAATCATTGTTTGATTGGTTGAAATTGTCTATTCCACACTCGTGTATTCATATGAGATAGTACTCGTATATACAAAGGGAACTTTATTTGAATTATAACGCTCTGTCTTTTAATTATGTGTAAATAGCTGCAGATTATGGATAAATCGAACACAACGTGTTATTTTGAAGTTTTTTTTATCAAATATATAAACGTTAGGTATATTATAATGAATGTTAGTGAGGAAATAAAATTAGATTTAAAGATCTTAAGCTTGAAAGTTATGATATAAACTTTGAATGATTTCAGCAAAGTTAAGTTAAAAATATCTTGCGAGAAAGAGTATTCTGTGAGGCGATCGAAGAAAAGTATCCTAATATGTTGGGGGTGGGAGCATATAGTTTCGGCCTTTATTTAAGACCCTATATGTTCCGTCGAATTTCTTCCTAGTGAGTGTCTGTTCAGTTTAGCGTAACGCTGTCCTAGACTTTGCTGGAGGATAGTACAGTGCCATGCAAGGCCACTACATTAGCCGTTCGTTAAAATTGTTGATCTTTATCTCGAAGATACGCGCAAAACGGAAGGGTGGGAACTGGTTGGGTTTTAATTTTTTTGCTATGCACAGGAGTTTAATTGGTGAGTTATTTAGTAGTTAGCAGTAAGAATACATTTATAAAGCGAGGAAAACATAGTGGCTTGTTTAAAATGTACTTGCGTGGTAGCATATCTGCAAACGATTTGTGACTAACTACGGTAAATCGTTGTGTGTTTTTCAGATTTGCATAGAACTTAATACTAAATGTAGCGTGTCTGCCGACAGGTGAAGTTGAGCAACTCAGAGGCTCTTATGAGTTTGTGTTGTGCCTTATAACTAAAAATAGCGTGTCCGCTGACAACTAGGGTCAACGGTTCAGAGGCTATTGTCGGTTTCCTTACCGACTTGTAACTATTAATAGCGTGTCCATCGACAGCTTTGGTCGATGGCTCAGAGGCGATTATGAGTTTTTGTTGTCGCTTATAACTAGAAATAGCGTGTCTGCTAATAACTAGGGTGCACGACTTAGAGGCTATTGTCGGTTTTCTTACCGACTTATAATTAAAAATAGCGTGTCCACCGACAGCTTTGGTCATCAGATATCAGAATAACGTGTCTGTTGATGATTTCCGATCAACAAATCAGAGGCTATCTTATTTTAACTTAGACTAAAAGCTGAGTGGCTGCCGACAGTTTTGTTTTAACGCGACCACATTTGTGACTGCCGACATTATGTTTTTGGGGGACCACTCAACTTATTATGTTTTCTTATTTATTTAAATGTTTGCTGTGATTTATCGGCTTGACTGCCACTAGTTTCCATTTTATTACTGCTAAAACTTTGAAATTTCAAATTGTGTGCTGAATTCATATTTGTAAAAAAAATTTTTTACAAAGACCTAATTATTGCCGAAATGTCTACTCATTGATTTATTTAATCAAATGAATATTTTTGTACGTGATCAATTTCTGAAACATAAGGGTGTAGCGACTAAAGATTGTACCGATCATTTGATTTCATTAAACGCTCTCAGGAAATCATTCGAATGCTAGATCAATTTAAAAGATAAGACTTGTATTGTTATTATTATTGTTTCAGTTGTTTGAGCGATAACAGGTGTTATGTTGACATAACAATGGACACGCTATTGTTTGCTCGCTATTTATGTTCTCATTTTGCTTGCTACTAAATGTTTACTTGTAATGTTTATTGTTTTGCATGTAAGTAAACTGAAACTTTATATCTTTGATAAGTTGTACGTTAGATTATGTTTGAATCGGTTGGAAGTTTATTTGAATGATTTTAGAATGATCAAGATTAGATTTTGGAATATAATTGAATTTCTCTTCATAAATTATTGGATATGAATATTATATTTTTGTTATTTAGATGATCAATGTGATTGACATTTTTAAATTTGAGAATACTGATCGAGTTTCAATGACAGTGTAGGTAGCAGTTGCATCATACAGGAATTGAGTGGTTTCGGATATCGGCTGGGTGAACAGCCCATTTAATTTTGCTGTCTACATAGTAGAGTTTGCAAAACCGATAACCTACCGGCTGCGCCAATTTAGTTGCAGTACCAGCATACCCTACGTATACTGGCACGCATTGGGAGCTTAATATGATGTGTATCATGTATACGCATCAATGCTCCCGGCGGCAGAGAGAACTCACTGTATAATACCTACATGGTACATGGTATTTCACTCCAGCGAATTAATACATCAGAGAATAAGTTAACGAATTCTTATATTTGCATATTTGATGGAGGAGTTAAATTTCTGCGATTTATATTTTCTTTAATTATACAGATTTTTTAGTAATTCAGAGGGAAAAGGGAATTCGAAGAAACCAATCTATTTATTAAAGCTTTAACTGTTACTCGGGCTACGCCTTGAGCACGCAGTTATATTTACGAATCAATTGATTATAAATCCAACTGCTAGCCCCAGGTGTAAAGCCTTGGGACGCTAATGCTCGGGCTAACGCCTTGAGTATGCAGATAGATTGATAAATAAAGCAATTAATAGTTCAACTGCAGGCCCCAGGCATAACTGCCTTGGTGTGCTTACACTCGGGCAGTTGCCTTGAGTATGCAGTTGAACGTATTTTTGATTTACTTATCCCAGGCTAAGTGCCATGGGATAGAATAAGCTCGGGCGCACGCCTTGAGCCAGCGAATAGAGAAATACTTCTCCATTTTCTTACTTCTTTAATTTTCTTATATAGCATAATCATGCTGACTTAATTGCTTACCAACTAAAATAATGAAGACAATTTACCAATAAAATGATCAAAGTTCAACTATAATGTTGTTTTTGTTTAATGCCATCTCTCTGTGACTGGTGCAACCACAAAGCTCAAGCTTTCGCTCGATTTGTCTCATTGCAAATGCGTGTAACCAATTCGTTACACTGAGGCGGTATGTTCGATTGCGATATCTTGGATGTATATGATTAATACTTAAAACGAGTATAAATACACACCCACTTCTGCTAATCATTGATACGACGCCACGCCCACAGTACACAGAGTACACAGAGAGGAGCGACGGAACACGAACCGAGCAATATTTGGACTGCGGCTCCCGTAACATTAGCATACTTAGCCTAAGTTGCGCTTATTCAACGGTGCGTCCAGCGACCAGGGCCGCGACATCATCTGTATAGCCGATCATGTGCGACTCATCTGACATCTCCAGGCTCAGTAGCCAGACCAAGGATAGATCCCTGGGCAACACCCGATGTAATTTCCATTCTCCGTTGGCCCTGTGTTGAGTTGTAGTGCAGGCTTTGGTCCTTCAGTTTGTCCCTCAAAAGCCGCATTAGATATTCTTGAACTTGCAAGGGGTTTTCCAGCGTACCCCGAATATCCACTTATCTAGCGACATTGAACGAATTCTAAATGTCGAGTTTCAGCAACAGAATGATCAGTCACTTGGTGCGAATATATGCTTCTGTCTTTTGGACCGCACTCACCACCTCTGCAATTGCATCAATGGTAGGGCATCCTGCTCTAAAGCCGTTCTGCTGATGAGATAGGTCACCAGCAGCACGAATCGCGTAAGTGAGTCTTCCCTTGATGAGTTTCACTAGCAATTTTCCAGCCATGTCTAGCATGCATAACGGGTGATATGCAGACGGTGGTCCGGGGCTTCTCTTCCCCTCGCTGATCAGCACGATCTTCCTTCGTACCGAGAAGACTCCATCCCATAGGCAGGCTTTGAATGTCCTGAGCAGCAGGTCAGGTAATTTGCGTTTTGGCATTCGAAAATAAATTAAGCAATTTTGAAATCGAAAAGAGTAAAAGCAGAGAAATTAACAATTAAAACAAAATCATGTAAAATTCTGGGGAGGCTCCAAAATCACATATACTGCAAAAAGCGAAAAATATCTCTCTACTGAGGAGTCTGGACTACGGAGAGGGCACGGTCAATGTTTTTCAAGTATCCAAGGCAGCTGTGCGAGCAATTGAATTTATTTCAGTCAAAACCTTTCCAATGAATAGATCGGCCTTCAATATGAAGAATTTACACGAAATGAGATACCTAAATTTCAGAGCGATGAGGTGGGGATACTACCAGGAAAGACAAGTCAACCAGTGCTACTGTTATCAATGCTTCAGCCATTTGGATGCCAACTGCGCAATGCATTATCGGCGCGTGGAATGCAAATAAATTCATGGTGAGTGTTGATTGGTTCGGATGGAGTCTGAAGAAAAATTTTACTGTGACAACTGCAGTATATTTGGTCATCCAGCATCACATCAAGGATGCCCCCAATATCAAGGTGCAAAAGTTGAACTTATTCCAAAACAAACGTAAATATACCACAGTGTGATACCTTCCAACTTCGTCCAGGCCAAGGTGTCATTACAATTGCAACTAGAGAACGAGCAGATAATGCTATCAACAATGTAAACAATGTAAGTAGCAAAAACACATTGCTTCTTAAAATCTAGCAATAATTTAATTCTTTATCGAAAAAAATCAATAAACAAGATTTGAAAATCAAACTCATTTTTCAATTTTTAATCCTTTCAGATTTCTCAAAATAACATGCCAATCAACTCTTTTGTTTCTCTAGCTCGATATGACCATCTCCTTGAATTCGTTGCTAAGCAAAAGCCCAACATGATGTTTTTCATTCAAACCTACCTTAATTCATAGCGCTCAATGGGCTTTTTCAGACGCAGCGTTGAAAGTGAGAGTTAAACAGGTTATATGGGCAAGACGAGTGAGAGGTATTGAGGGAACCTGATGGTAAAAACACACCAAAATTTTTTAAAGGTGAACAAGTGTAACGCACTGTAATGTGACGCCTACGCCCAGGAATCGAAGTGATTCCGATCCCGAACCCTTGTAACCTGCCAGATGGATATGTCCTCGAAGTGCCAGCGGACTTCATCTGTTGTGCGGATATCGTTGTGCAGAAAATATTTTTTTTTCTGTCCAAATATTTAGATCCGTGGATATAAATATTCGAAATATAGAATTAATCCAACCCCGGCACATTTCGAGACATAGCCATCTGGAAATGCCCCTCCACCGTGGCCATCGAGAAACCTATGCCACTGGCGACATCTGGAGAAGCACATTTCCGCCATATGAAGTGCCATTCCATGCACAGATGTTTTGTCCGAGGTGACAACGGAAATTTTTGACAGCCACATGTCGGCTTAGTTTTTCGTGGCTGTCGTCTTCGAATATGTCCAGTGTCGCGAAATATCGGAAGAACCAGAGATAGCAGCTGCTAATTGTTGGGTGCGGCAGAGTCCGGATTTCGCTCTCGTTTGTGCCGAAAATATCTATAGAAAGGTAAGTCTGCTAACGGATATTTCCCGAGTTCCGTCTCTAACCTCATTCTTGATAGAAATCGCAAGAATCCGGAACGAAAATTGTTGCGTTCGTATGATAATTTTGTTTTCAGCTGGTTGCACGAAAGTTTTCACATCTGCAAACAATTTTCTTGAATGGTCAGATGTCTTTTTGAAAAGTGACAATTGTGACAATGAACTGACTCGGTATTGTGATCCACTAGAGCTTTGCTGCTATTATTGCGAAGCTATGCAGCGGCTGATCACCTCATCAAATTTAACGTTGCGTGAACTGCGGACTAAGTGGAAATATACCTTCGATAAAACATTCAGTCGGTATCAAAGAAGAAGTTCCAGAAGAGGAATTGTTGGCGGATGTGAAGGCATTCATGCGGCCGGCTGAAAACAAAATTATAGAAATAGTAACAAATGAAGATGATGATGACGACGAGGATTGGCAACCACTTTCCGAATTGATTGCACGAAATCAGGAGAATAAACTATCAACGGCGATCAGCGATGATAATGATGAGAATGATGAGGATTTGATGATTTCTCGCAGCAGTTAATAATAAATTTTCAATGTGAAAATGAATTTCAACCAATTGTGTCGGATATGTGCCGAAAGAGCGTTGTTGAATTATGGAACCTATTTTCAAGGTTGTTAGTCAGTGAGAATAATGATTTACCCGACCAAATATGCATCAGATGCCTTGACGTTATCCATCAATCGTACAATTTTCTGGAAAAATGTGAAACATCTCGCCAACACTTAATACAAATCAGAGACGCACAATATATACCTATAGAGGAAGAAATTGTAACACCAAAGGAGGACAATTCAGGTTACAGTTTCTAATATCACTCGTTACCTATTTTTAAATTCTGGATGTCATAACATGAAATCAAGATTTATCTCAGAGTCAGCTGGTTTCCATTTAAGAAAAATAGTTAGATCAAACTGCACGATATTTACATTCGAGATTTAAACGTGATATCAAGGTGATTGGCTTAAAGAAAAGATTTGCTTGTACATTTGAATATTTACAACTTAATGAAATAAGGCTGAACGAATTTTGTAACTATCAAAGATTAATTAAATTAATTATTTTGTCATAAATATAAGCAAAATTTCATGTTATGGCGCCACAGTTGATATCATTTTGTACATAAACTCAAATTCTATTAATTATATAGTAAATTTTATGCGAATAAGCATTCCGTTTGCATCGATTCAGAATGTTTAGTAGAAACATTATCATATACCTAAATAGGATGCAGAAATGTTAGCTGTAGAAAAAAGATTTTAACAACAATTTAATATAGTTCTAAATATTTATTGAAAGTTGAGTGTTGTGGGCTGGGGTTTGTTTTTTTTTATTGAATCTGAAAAAAAAGTAAGAATTAAAGAAATTCAGAAGTTCTCCTAATCATTCGGCCCAAAAATATTAAGAAATATTTTTATGGAATAAGTTCCAAAATTGCCGGACGTAATCGTTTAATTACAACAAATAATAACCCATTTAAAATAAACACCTAGAGCAAAACAAACACTTAGTAATAATAATACACAAATAATCTAGAAACCCTACAACTAACCCATTTAAGAAAACACAATAAATAAGAGAATGAAATTTTATCAAACAGAAACGATAAATCTATTCAGCTAATTTAATTATAAAGGATAACGATACAATATATGCAACTTAAATTTAATTACACTAGATAAAAACAAACTAAACGGTAGAATTTCAGACTTAAGTTAATAACATCAATTTAAATGTATTGCAGGGTAGGTATGCCGTCGCGAGGTTAGGGTTTCGACAAATCCGCTGAAGTCGGTTTCGCGTCGCGCGCGGTACGCGGTACCTTTGTTTGTTTCGCCATTTCTTTAGAGTAGTTTTCTTCGGTTTAAGTTCGAGTAGTATATTTTTCGGTACCGCGTCGGTGAATCGGTAACGCGCCTATGGGATTTTGTAGCGTTCTTGATTTGAGATCTGTGGATAGATCACATCCAGAACTAACGTAATGTAGGTTTCTCGTTCTGGATGAGTAATTGTTGACGCGTTTGAAAAACGGGCAAGTTCAGGTGACTGAAATATTGTGATTGAGCGTAATCCATTCGGAGACCCGCGACCGAAATCCTCTCCGAACTAGCTGGCCGACAAGCAGTCACCGCGTGAATGGATTACGGTGCACGGATTGGTTGACCTGTTGGTACCATCCGTTGGCACTACTCAGACTTAACGTCTAGAACCGATGAGAGGTCGGGTCCGCGTTCGAGCTGAAGGTAGAAGAATCATTACAGCACATACACAAATGCAGTTTGTTGATCATTTGGTGGGGGAAATTTTATACAAACGCCGGTAATCATTCCGAATTGAATATTCGGCGAAGAAGGTAGTCGTCATGAAACGATTACTTTTCTTTGATTTACGTGCGAAAATGGATGCGTGGATGCGAGAAGCTATGCGTTTTTAAATAAATTTATGGAAGCGGAGACCATGTTCAATTTCAGGAAACAACACGACAAATATCACGATTACAATAAAGTTAAATTGCCTATCGTAAATCCATAGAAAATTAACAGTACGCATAATCTTCATAGAATCACATTATAATAAGCAAGTTTACAACACATCAAGAAAAATATGCGGCTTAAAAAGATATTCTAATTTGGAATATATTTTTCAGAAAGCGGAAAAGCACGGAGGTTCTAATAAATCCAATAGAAGTTTGAATCGACAAACTTTAACAATCATAAAATACATTTTTCATTCCAGTTTTTGTTACCTCGTGCACAATTCAAGGCTAAAACATCAATTCTCAATCGCTTATCTCTCTGTCTTCGCTTTCATGTTGTCCGCACGACGTTTAACGATCAAATGATCCTTTTGACACATACACTCGCAAGACGTGTATCGTATACAAAAATAGGTTGGCTGAACTATGCAACGTGTAAACATAAGGGCGTAAGCGCGAAACCTGTTTGGATATGGGTGCGTGCCATTCCCGTGTGGAAAAGCCCATTGTCAATGTCGAGTTCAAAGACGTTGATTTTCTTGAAGTGTTGGTCATCAAAATTTCACTGCCAAGTTGGAATAACCTCTTCATTATCTTGACCTATACATTTGAAGAAACTTTCTGAAATTCAAGGAAGAGGTCAATTCTTCGTTTAAAATACTCGAATTGAACAGGCTGCATTGTTATTACATTGTTGCCGGTGATCTTGATGGTTGCCATACACCATGGCTGAACGCCAACAATAATCCAAAAGTTGTATTTCTGAAATTATGGATAACAAACAATTAAATTGAATATAGATGCAATTTATATGGGTCGGAGATCCCAACATAACTTAGCACGATTCGCATTTGGACCTTTGCATTGCTGACGCAAGACTTGAATCCAGATCAAACAATCCCCAACGGAAACTGCAGGTGCTCCTTTATGATAGCGAACATTTCGCCATTGTAAGCAAAGTAAATCATCAAAAGGATCATTTCTTTCTCATTCCAGTTCAAAATGATAGTCATCGGCTTACTTTCAGAAAAACAGATTGAAAAAAGTATCATAAAAAGTTTGATTTGGAATACCAGAAGCAGTACCCACCTTCTGACAATGGTAAATCTTGTTCAGTAGTTCCTAATGACAGGAACACATACCATCAAAAAGTTGAAAAAATTTAAAAGCCTTCTTCTCATACGAGTCAACAATATTTATCGACGATTTGTGGACTACAACCAACCTTCAGTGGGCTTCTTGAAATTTCACTTTAAAAATGTCTGAAACTTAATCCATTTATACTTCAGAAGGGAAGCTAGCAATCAATTGGTAGATCAACTGAGGTGTATTACCCAAAAAGATCCAGATGGCATGCTCACAATAGTGAATTGTATATTTTGGAAGAAGTCTCGAGTGAATGTGTCGAACATATATTATTAATACGACTAAAGATATAGATCGTAATAGGATTGTATGTGGTAGTTTACAAAATTTTGATTGCAACTCATTCAAATAGGTCTATCTACCAAACCCTCAGACAGTAGCCAAGTACTTTCAGAAATCATTGAAGAAAAAAGTTCCTGATTTCAAATCATACTTCATCATTTTAATGAAACATTCACCTTCGACATTATACTAATCGAAAATATTTTTGACTATTTTGTCAGCTATAACGACTTGAGTTTCATATTTGTCAGGAAAAAGAACAACAAAACATGTGGTATTTCCAATATAGTACAACGAAATTTGCCTAAGGTTGATATTAGAAATAATTGTATATTGTTTGACAACATGCTGAACAATTCATATTCCCGAAATCAGTGGAAAGGGCAAAGAAATTACCGACGTTGACGACAGGGTACGAGTCTATGCCATGAAAGCTACTGCCCAATTAGTTTGCTTGCTGATACCAGCAAGGTGTTTGAAGCGTTATTAAAACAAGCATTATGCATTCACATTGAAAAATACGAACCGCTGCCGCATTGCCAGTTTGTTTGCCCTGCCAGGCACTAACCATATATGCGATAATGAAAGTAACCTCGGACATCAGTTGAAAATTAAATTATAGAGTAACCTCGGACATCAGTTGAAAATTAAATCATAGAGTCTTATTAGTATGAAGCAAGCCTTCGATACGATTTATTAAATTAACTAATATTTAAGCTCCTTCAAGAGGAGTTCCCCAGTCACGTTTCACCATGATGTGTTATATGTTGTATAGAAAATCGTATGATATAACTGATGAAAATCTGAGAACGATGCACAATTT